>JAVTVJ010000712.1:0-99564 GCA_034509425.1 Eopsaltria australis
GCCCTGGGATGGAATTCCCAGAGAAGCTGTGGCTGCCCCTGGATCCCTGGAATGTCCAAGGCCAGGCTGGTCAGGGTTTGGAGCACTCTGGGACAGTGGAAGGCGTCCCTGCCCATGGCAGGTGAATTGTTAAGGCAGAAATTAAAGAATAAAATCCTTCACCTTTTAAGATAATGAATGCAGGTAGAAAAAAAAGTTCTCTCAGAAATAAGATTTTCTTCAAGCAAGAACTGCCCAAAGGTATTTCCATGGGAATTCCTATTTCCTGTGGTTTCTACACGAAAACTGATAACTGCAAATTAAGATGTTAAAAAACGTCTCCTAAAATAACTCCTAAAGATGTAAAAAAAAAAAAAAAAATCTTTATATTAAATTTAGCAGATTATTTTTTTCTTTCTTTTCATCAAAGCCCTTGCTTGTACTTCACCTGAACTTTCTCATCTCTCTCATCTTCTCCGTGGGGAGTGAAATGAAACCCAACTCATTGTTTGGGGCTGATGAAGCACCTCAGCCTCCCTCACCAGGCTCACATTCATAACTCAGCCCTACCTCTAACGAAAACAAAGAAGTAAAAAAAAAAAAAAAAAAAAAAAAATCAATGCAGAGGTGTCATTACCTGAGGAAATAAATACAGGAAAAAAAACCCCTTTTTGCAAATGAAGAAGAAATAAAGTGAAGCAATGCCTGAGTCAGCAGCCTGGAGCCAGCCTCCCTGCTCCCTTTGTGGCTTCTGCCTCCACAGGTGTCTCTTGGATTTTATTTTCCTGTCTTTCCTGCTTTGCTTTGGTTCATTTTGGTGTCAGATGTGCTGAGTCAGCAAATCCTTCCATCGACCTCGATATTCCACTTTTCCTGCAGCTGGAGAACCCCAGCCCCTGTTTTTTGGGCAGAGCTGAGCCCTGCTCCAGCTGTTTGGAACGGCTGCGGGTGCACTTTGCCAACCTTGTGGGAATCCAGCAACATCAGCCTAATTAAAACCATTGTTGTGTTTCTTTTGCCAGGCTCTCCCTTTTATCTGCACCACAATGATTTTGCCTCATCACTTCACCAAGCGTCTGTGGGTGGGAGCAGTGAGTGATAGATTCAAATAATGAGGCTCTAAACGACTACAAAAGACTTTACAGGGCTGTGAATCATCCATCTCCAGTGCTGCATTATTCAGGAATTAATGCAACCCTATAAATGAATAATGATTTAAATGTACTTTTAAAAATTGTTAATGCTCCAGCACTTTTTTTTCCCTTCTCTTCATAATCAGAAAATTGATTATGACTACGGCTAGACCTATGTTCTTAATTGAACTGATGTAATGGGGATATAGAGAAAGCTTCGCAACGACGGCGGAAATGGAAAGGGTTCCAGGAGACTGGAAATGGGTTTGTAACCTGCAGAATTCCCAAGCCAAACTCAGCTGATTTCAGAGGGAATTAACACCAAAAAAACCTCCTGGAAGGGCTGCAGGGTCTAGAGAAAACTGAATTATTGCCAAAGCTGAGTAAAGAGATCCAAAATAGACCGGAATGTATGTTGAACAGTAAGGATAAGGATCACAAGGATAAAATGAGCACAGAAGATTTTTCACTCGTTATTTGTTTTCCCACGTTTTTCTTTTCCTAAAAACCAAGTTGTTAGGAGAATCCTAAAGCCAGGAGATGTATGAACAGCAGGAACAACACAAACTGATTTCCAAGTGTTTGTCTGAGGATGATTCCCACTTGGATTATCTAATGAACAACAGAGGGTGAATACAACACAGTGGGGTTTATGAAATAATCTATTTTCCAGGAAAGCTGTGGCTGCCTCATCCCTGGAAGTGTCCAAGGCCAGCCTGGATGAGGCTTGGAGCAACCTGGGATAGTGGAAGGTGTCCCTGCCATAGAAAATGGGTGGAACTTGAGGATTTTAAACTCTCTTCCAACCCAAACCTTTCTGGGATTTTATGATTTCCCTCCCCTCACTGGGTTTTCATGTTTAACAATGATGATGCCAACCACCTTGACAAAGAGATTCCAAACACAGAGGTAGAGACAAAAGCCCCAGAGAACGGCTCTTGATCCTTCAGGAATCAAGGGTGATCTGACAACTTTGGTCTTGCCCAGTTGATCCTACTAAAATCTGAATTATTCTGGTTTTAGGAGGGTGCAGGATGGGAGTGAAATCCTGGCTCTGTGCATTTTTACTGAGGCCTATCTGAGCAATGCATCAGCTCTTCTTCAGGCACACTTTTAAAATAGATATTATGTAAATTATTAAATGCTTTTCTGTTCAGTTCACACTGGGAATTTTTCAGGAGCAGACCAGAGATGAGAAATCGTTCTCTTCACACAAAAGCAAGTGAAATGTAACAACTGTCTCCACCAAAAGGCTGTCGAACAAGGTTTTCTCTTGTGCAACAATGAAAGTCTAGTGGATCTGTTATTTAGAGCTCCACTCAGACACTTCAAAGGCTCTCCAGCCCCAGAAGATGGTTTCAATAAAGCCATCTTTCACCAGGACTGGTTTATATTCTGCAGCTCCCCATTAAATAATCATAAATTAGTGATGCCGTAAAGGACACGAACTCTGCTGAGGCCACAGCCACAGATGTCCCCTCATTAAAACCCTGTACAAATCCCTGCCTGGAGCTGCAGGACTGAGATTGTCCCAAAACCTCAGAGAAATATTGCCACCAACCCAGCAAACCCTCAGTTAATCCTTCCAATCCCTTGGATTTGGTTAAAATCCCTACTTCCATTCCCAATCACCTGGAGCTGGATAAATTCCCCACTTCCATTCCCAATCACTTGGATTTGGTTAAAATCCCCACTTTCATTCCCAATTCACCCTACTGATAAGCTGGGAGCTCCACATTCCTGCCCACATGATTTCCCAGGCTAAAACCAACATTCCCATTGTTCCTCTTTGACTGGAGGGCTGCAGGAACACTGGGAATGTCACTGATCCCTTGGGATGGGGATAATTTCAGGGATAACCCATAGGAACCTGGCACTCACCCAGCACTGGTGACAATTCCAGCTGTGGAGAGACAAATCCTGCTCTGGGTCATGTTTAATACTCCAAGGGAGGTTTTGACAATATTCAGGCACACAAACAATGACCAAACCTGCTCCTTTCTCTGTTAAATGCCAAGAAATATTCCCAAGTCTCAAACTTGATGCTTGTATTGAGCCAGACAAAATTTCTTGAATTTACTTTAATCACGTCCAGATTAAATTTTTCAAAGGTGGTGAAGAAGAGAGGTTAAATTTTCAATTTTTAATAGATTTAAAGGCAGAGAGGTTGTGACTCTTAAGAGCTTCCCCCCCTTAAAAGTTGAAAAATCTTGATCTCAATGATACATGTTGGCCAACTAATGAAAAACAAATCTCTCATCTCAGTACTGGAGAGGATCTTCAGTGTTTCCTCTCACAGGACAAAGAGTTAAACCACAGACTGAATAGTTAAACTATAGACTAAATAGTTAAACTACAGACTAAACAGTTAAATCAATACCACCAAATTCATGGTGCCTGCCATTTTCCAATTGATTCAATTTCAATTTTTTGTGCCTTTTTTTCTCTCCCCACAGTGTTTCTTTCTCTATTTTTTTATTTATCAGCAGTGATTTCTGACTGTCTTGAGTGAGCTCATTCATTAGGAAAACAGCAAACTCCTAGCAATGTACAGGAATTTTTTGGAGTTTACTCCAAACCCAAAATGGAAACGAATTCTCCTGCCATTCAATATCAAGGAATTCACAAAAAAAATCCTAAAGTACCTCACAGCCCCCAAATCCACGTGCGTTTTGTGTCCTAAATAAAGTCATTAATTAAACTAGGGGATATTCCATTTTACACAATTAACTTTAAAGATTCATACCTCAAACAGATCAAATCTTGCTCTCCCTGATTTTTACAGTGTGCTGTGTTGATACTTGGTAGCAAACATTCTCAGAGATTTTATGTAAACATAATCCATGTTTTGCTAACTGGCCAAGGATTGTTTTGTTCCTTTGGTATTGTTTGTCATTCCTTTTCCTAAGGCGGAGAAGGTTGATGGACTGTGTTTCTCACCTATGGAATTGGAGAGGTGGTAACCTTATTGTCCAATCCATGATTGTATATGAAAAGGTATAAAAGTAAGAATAAAGAGAGGCTGGGCTCTTCTTTTCTCCTGCCCAGCCTTGGTTGATCTGTGACCTGACTGTCCAGCCATGTGACACCCGTATTTTCAGGATAAATGGGAATGTGGTTTTTATTTTATAAACTCACCCAGGAGGAGACCGGAGCAATAAGCAACAAACCCAACTCATTTAGGGCCCCCTGGACACGCCAATGGAATGGAACTGTCCTGATCTCCCTCACTGAAAGCTGCCAACCTTAAAATAACTTTGTGGTCCTGGTTTTTACAAATTCCAGGTCTGAGTTCTGAAGATCTGATCTCCAAATGTGCAGGGAATGCTTCAGCTGAGCCTCGTACCATTAAACAGGGATTGCCACAAGCCATGAATTATTCTCTTTTCAATGCTCAAGACTGACTAAGGTGCCAAGTTCTCAATTTAATTAGGGAAATTCTCCGTAAGAGATGGATTTCAGTCAAGTCCTGTTCTCTCAGCTTCACTCAGGTTTCATCCTTCCCATCAGCCAAACAAATACTCTCAGCTTTGTTCTCTCAGAAATCATCTCATGCAGATAAAACAAATTATTCCATTTTACACACTTATATTTATCTTGAAAGATGCCTTCAAATCCTTCTCTGCCTGGCTGGGACACCCCTTGTTTTCCTGAGTTTCCTAAAGGAAAAGCTTCCCAAAACAGAGGGGTTAAAGGACATCAACCCCCAGCCCAAACCACTTCACCTTCCACCTCAATTCCCCAAATTCTGCCAATATAGAAGGAAATCATCTGCGGAAGAGCTGTTCCAAAGAGGGGCAGGGAACTCCATCAGGGAGGAACAAATAAATTCATTACACTGAGGGTTTAAAGTAAAAAATTCTACAGGTAATTTCTGTATTAATCACGGGTTTAGACAAGAAATTCTCTTCTCTTTGGAAGGATTCAGACATTAAACTTTGATTATTCTTTCTCTGCATTTTCCTCCAGCCACTGGAGAAGTCACTGGATCCTCATGCAAGTTCCACCCTAAACTATGGATTTGCTGCCATTGATTTGTACGAGTGTAACTGAGGAGAAATACATCAACTTGATTAAAATGACCCATTTTTATTGACTCTGCCTGGAATGAATTTTCCTGCAGCTGAACAAAAAGAACATTTGTACAACCTGAACTCCTCCCATAGTGCAGAATCAGAAGCAGAAAAACGCACAAATAACTTTGAACTCAACAAGCTCAGCCACAGCTGCAGAAATGATATTTTGCCTAAATTATTTTTCCCAAGTTTGAGTGTATGTATTGCTGTTACAGCAATATCCATGCCACAAGAAAGTAAATTAGAATATTATTTTACAATTATGAACCTTGCAGTTATGGTCACAGCTGGGGAGTGATTTTAGTCAGTTATGGAATAGGCAGGGCCTGGGATTCTTAGATTTGAAAAGTGGTGCTTAAGATTAGCTCAAGAATTGAAAAAAAAATCAGGACCCACACAAGTTTTTAACACAGGAAAACATCATAATATAAAATTCATAATACAGAATTCATAATAGAGAATTCATAATATAGAATTCATAATAAAGAATTCATAATAGAGAATTCATAATAGAGAATTCATAATAGAGAATTCTATGAAAGGCTGTAAAGAACTTAAGAACAGATACACACAAACTCTACTGCTTTTCCTGTTTGTGTGAAATTAGAGATACCAATTTCATTCCCAGGAACTGGACTTATCCCTGAATTCCCCATTTCTTGGGTTTCATAAATCATTTTTTTTAACTATTTGAGCAGTTTGAGTTTTCTAAAACTTAATGAGTGGTAAGGGGCATTTAAACTCTGATTTATTATATTCCTGAATGACACAAGCATTACTTTCCCAAAGATGGAATGAAGTTTTTGCCATGCTGGGTAGGAGTTTAGCCAAGTTATCAGGGCCTTTTCTAGGACCTGCAAATTTTGGTGAGATCCTTTTGTGACATGTCCATAATTCTGCACACTTTAAACACAATTAGCTGACTGATCATGCACATGTGAGGAATCAATCCAAATCGCACCTTATAAAAATCCTTCTGTTGAAGAAATGAATAAAATTACTTAAAATAAAGAATCTCCAGCACTGAGGCAGTGACCTGGAGGCACAAAGTCACGGAATGGTTTGGGTTGGAAGAGCTCCATAAAATCCAGGAGCTCCTTCCCTGGGAATGCTGCACTGTGGGAAGCTCAGAGAAAAGAGAGGCCGCCTACACCCATCTCCTTTTCACGAGCCAGGTGACCTCAAATCCTCCTCTGCCACTTGAGCACAACTATTTCCCAGAGCTTATAAAATAACAGGTTTTGTCAAAATAAAAATGTGGTTCCCTCGCCGAAATCCTTGATCTGACTCCCACCAATTTTATCTCAGTCATAAACATTTCCCTCCTAACACTGTTATCCTTCCAGCAGTTTGCAAGATTGCTCTGTGATTGTTGCCTTTTATTCTGCCAGGCCTGTGAATTATGCTGAAGAGCAAACTCTTTATTTCACGTTTTTTTGATCTTTATTTGATGGTATCAGGGTTTATCAAGCTCATGACCACATCCCCGTGCTTCTTCCCATCGGAAGGCAGCAGAAAAGGTGCAAAGAAAAACCCAAACTGTTTCAATTTTCTGAAGCCAGGGGGGTGAGGTAAAAGAGAAAGCAGGTTTTGAACAATTTTGTCCTGATAACTATTGATCCTACTGGGGAATTTCTGCAGCAAGCAGCACAGAACTGCCAGAATATGCAGCAGGAAGGGATTATAGGTGTATGAAGAGATAACATCATCTCCACCAGAATCAGTTAAATACTCAATCAAGCACAGGACACAAATCCAGAGCAATCCTGGCTCCCCTGCTCACAGGACTCCCTGGATTTTTTAGTGGTGCTTTAATCCTGTTAAGATTTCAGAGTTCCCAGACTGAGCTCGAATCTCTCCCTGCTCCTGCATCATTAAGCAAGTGCAGAGTGAATTAATTACATCTGATCACCCCTCTCAAGGCAAGGTGTGAGCCAGGGGCTGCAGAACATTCATTACTGGTGACAGGGCACCAGAACAAGAACTCTCTGACTTTCAGACCTGAGTGTGAGCTGAAGATCTGAGTCTGGCTTAGCAGAGCTGGGTTTAGTGTGATGCCTGAAGGATTTTTCTGCTTTTCTTCTGAGTATTTCTCACACTGTTCCCTATATTCACAAGTATCAGCATGCACACTTGTGATGCTTTAGGTGATAGTTTAGCCTGGTTTCATGGTGTTTATAGGGCAGGGAGACCAAACACCCCTGAAACCACGTAGAGTTAGAGACCAAACACTCTGTTTTTGTGGGCCCTCAAGGTCTCCTAGTAGGACAGATTTTGTAAACTAGAAGTGAGCCCACCCAGGCCCCTTCTTGGGCCCTCCTGGTAGATCTGCTAATGAGTAGAGTCTTTAATTGCACACTCGACTGGGGGGACGGGGCTTTTGCGGCGCGTTCTACCTGGACGGCAGAAGCCATGGAATGGGATCCTATTAAAATCCCGAGGGAAACGACCCCCAGCCCTCTAACCCTGTCTGAGCCTTTATTTCCTAAGACCAGAAAAAGGCATCAAGTGAAACGACTCCTTTCATCTGCACAGCTGCAGGTGAAGTGGGAAAATGGAACACTGAGTGCTGTGACATTGGTTTTATTTTTCCAGAGCCATTCTTGAGCGTGATGCCACAATTCCACTGTGCTGCTTCAGGCTCCACCTCAATCCCTGCCCTCGGGGTGCCAAAGAGAATCCTGGGCAGGATCCCAGGAGCCCCAACCCACCTGGAGCATGATCCAGAAAGTTCTGGAGGCCTCAGTGACATTTGGTGTCACCACACCCCATTCTCAGCACCCAAAGCTCAGGGATTCCTGCTGCTCTCCCCATCTCTGCACACATTCCTTGTGGAATTCACATTTTTTAGCATAAATAGACTGCATTTAAATGGAATTTAACGAATGGCCCGGAGTGTAATTTGCATTAATACTGTCCCTGCACACCTGCACAAAGAGGCGGCCCTGAGACAGTGACATCTCTATTTTATAGCCCCTCAGGTGCAGCCATCTAATTCTCTTTTCTGTCAAGAACGGAAAGTGGGCAAGAGAAATTAAGATAAAGCAATTTTGTCAGGGTGTGCTGACCTCTATTACAGGGAGAGATTTCAGGGTGGTTGATACTGGCAGGGCTCACACAGCAATTTATCCTCCCCTGGATCCAGCCCCACAATTTGGGGTTTGCTCTTTTCACAGACACAGCCACAGCTCAGTACAAGAATATTCTGTGAAAAACCAAATATTCTGGCTTTAGCAAGTTCCTGGGTTAATATCTGTGACCCAGTAAAAGATGGGACACTCACCAGTCCTTCCATCCAAACCATCTCAATTTATACAGAAAATCCATTTTTCAATAATTCTTGTGTATTCTGCCAAAGCTTTTTTAAAAAATACTGATATTGACAGCATTTTTCTCTGCAATTAGAAAACCTCTGTGAAAAAAGCTCATTTTTTAACAGTGTTACAGAATTAACAGATCCTTTTCCTTTCTTCCTCCCCATCTCTGCCACAAATCAATTTTAACAAGCAGAGCTCGTTAAACATATTTAGCACAAGTACCTGAAGCAGATTTTAATAGTTTCAAGTATTCCTAAAATACCTCTTGTGAAAAACACGTGAAAAGCACATTTGCATGAGCTGCAGGGATTTTGCAGGTTGGTTTTTCAAGGAGGCATCACTCCAGAGCATCTCTGTTAGGAGGGATCACGAAAACCTCCTTCCCAGCACTTTTGCAAAGCTGGTGTAACTCCATCTCGTAATCCCCGCACTCGAATTTAAACAAACTCATGGCTTAAATGAACAATTCTTTTTAGAAGATTCTCAAACACCAAGCAAGCCTTTGTGACACTTTAATATTTTACTTAACTGGGACATCACTGGAACTTAATCCAGTGCTTAATCACAGTTAGGGGCAGGCTCATTACTAAGAAGATACTTTTGGGTCTGGCTTTTTTCTCTCATTTCATGGCATCTTTTACACCCTTTGTTAGTAGAGACCTCAGAATTTAAGCCAATCAATCTCCTTTAAGGTACTGAAGTGAGGGATTTACTTGCTACAAACAAGGTAGGACAGGAAAATTAGGGAGGAAAAATGAAGTTTTAGGAAGTTTCCCTAATTAGCTGATGTTTATAAATGGTTTCTAGCATTCCAGCTGGTTTTATCATGTCCTGAAAACACCTATTTAGACATAACTGCATTATGCCACAATGACAGAACTGCATTGATTCCACATCAGGGACAGAATTCAGGCCCACAGCAGGGGCTGACATGAAGAGATAAATTGCTTTAGTTATTGAATGTTCAGTGCAATAATTAGTATGGAAAAGATCCCATGGAAAGCTGTGTCAGCAGGCATCTATCACCCCTCCAGACTCAGGCCTGAAAATTGGGATGATCTGGTGCTTAACCTGTACCTGCATCCCTGCAAACATTCATCCTTCCCATCCCAAGTGGCAGCTGAGTGCCCACTTCCCAAATGTTGCTTTCCTAATATTAAAAACATCACTGCAAACATTATTTTTGTACCAGTTCCTTGCCAGCCTGGGCAGAGATCCTTCCCCACAATCCCTGCTGGGATTATCCCAAACTCTTTGCTGGATCTCTCCCTGCTGTGAAGTCTTGTGGTTATTTCTCACTTTGGATCAGATTCTGCTCCTTCCCCTTCCTGTTCTGAGCTGCTTCTGCCTCTGCCCTGCTGAGACACACCTGGATTATCCATTTCATTCCAGTCTCCCCAGCTCAGGAGAGACAAGGAGCTGCTGGACAGAGTCCAGTGGAGGTCACAGAGATGATTTGAGGTCTGGAGCATCCCGGATGAGCAGAGTCTGCAGGAGCTGGGCCTGGTTATCCTGGAGAAGGGAAGGCTGAGAGGGAATCCCACCAATCCATAGGAATATCTCCAAGGAATGTCAAGAGGATGGTGCCAGACTCCTTTCAGTGGTGTCCAGCAACAGGATGAGGAGCAACAGCCATAAATTAAAACACAACAAATTCCACCTCATCAGGAGGAAGAACCTTCCATGGAATGTGGCAGGGCACTGGAACAGCTGCCCAGGGAGAGCCTGGAGTCTCCCTCTCTGGAGATATTCCAAACCCATCTGGACTCATTCCTGCTCCAGGTGATGCCTTTTGGGGCTACCTAAAAACAGAGGCCAGACAAAACTAAGGGAATAAAAAGCAGTTCTATTTATTGAAGGGCCTTCAGGTACATTTAGGGACAACAAAGCCCCCCAGGGGCTACACCCAAAAATGGACAATGGATTTTCACACTTTTATAAGTTTGGTCCATTTGCATATTGGGGGTAAATCCTCCTATTACAGCTTCAGCTAATGAAGTCATTTACCCCAAGTTTGCTCCCCCCAACTCACTTTTGTTTCCATTTCTCAGGGCCTGGGACACTCAGGTGTCCTGGACTGTCAGGCCTGGAGAGGAATTGTTGTGTCTGCCCCAAATGGGAGAGCAGCAGCTGACATTGGAGATGGAGTTTAGAGTCATGCACTAAGGAACTGCAGGGTTACAAATCTATGGAAAATATAAAAGCTCAAATCCTAAGGTATCACAGGTGACCCTGCCTGGGCACTGGGGTTGCACTGGGTGATCTCCAGAGGTTCCTCCAACCCGAATTATTCCAAGATTGTGCCCCAACCCAAATTATTCCCTGACTGTGCCCACTTCCCATACATGAGGATTGTGCACACCCAGCCCCTCTCAGGGCTCTTCCCTGCCCGTGTAGAGCCCAGAGCTGTGCTCAGGAAAAGGCTGCTGGAAAGGAGCTGGCTGCAAGGGGAAGAACCCTGCTGGAAAAGGATCTAAGAATAACACCCGTGTGCACAAAGACTCATGAAAATACATGAAGGATTTCCCCTGGTATCCATTCAGCCCCAGACTGTGTTCACCTCGCTGAGATATGGAGCTGATTATTCACCAGCAGGATCTCACCAGGAGCAGAAGTCTCGGTTCCTACCCGCGGAAACGATCCTGAGATCCCATCAGCATATTTTATTATTGTTGTGACATCAACCCACCCTCCCCAGGTGCATGTAAACACCTTTTCTTTGTTCCACTGGAGCAGCTCGCTGGGTGGCCTCCTCACAGAATAATGAGGAATAAAGGTGTTGGTGGAGATTGGTGTAAAAATCTGCTCATCCATCCGAGGAACAGAACAGAAGAGAACAGAGCAGAGCAGCCTCTCTGCACACCTGTAATAAAAGCTGCATGGCTGCTTTGACAGCACTGAGTCCCTAATCAAATAAAAGGGAGCTTGCATCATTAAACAGCAGCATCCTGAGAGGCACCGAGAGAACATCATCAGCCCCGTTCACCCCCGCAGACACAAACAGCAATTCACACAGAATCCAACACCAGTTCAGCCTGTCCAAAGTTCAGCTTAAAAAGATCCTGAGAAGCACCTTCAAAGCTACGCCCAAAATCAATCATTTGTGGAGTTTAACACGGTGAAGGGATGCTTTCCATACTGATGGCAAAACCAAAATGTGCAGCTTTAGAAAGTCACTGAAGTCCAGCCTAAACCATTCCTTTACAGGGATCCCAGTCCAGCCTAAACCATTCCTTTACAGGGATCCCAGTCCAGCCTAAACCATTCCTTTCAGGGATTCAAGTCCAGCCTAAACCATTCATTTACCAGGATTCAAGTCCAGCCTAAACCATTTCTTGATAGGGATCCAAGTCCAGCCTGAACCATTCCTTACCAGGGATCCAAGACCCAGATGGGCCTGGAGAATCAGAGTTGTAACAATGCAGATTTATAAACAAAGGAGGGGTTTAGGGGATTCTGGGGCTCAAAAAGGAGCTTGAGCAGCTCATTAAGGGACAGAACCTCATAAACCTGGAGTGCCCTGAGAGCAGAGATTCAGACAGGTACCAGTGCCCCACAGAGCTCAGCTGCCTCTCCTGATAACCCTCAGAGCCAACATCCCATCCAGGGCTGTCTCCCCAGTTAATGTAATTGAGCTAAAATCCCAGGACACTGCTCTGGATGGAATCAGCTCTGCTGCTGCTGCTCCTGCCTCGGGGGTGTTTGCCTGGCTCTGACAATCTGCACTGAGCAGCATCCTCACCCCATCAGTGAAACCATTCCCCACCCCTCATACCCTGCTTAGAAACCCTTTTTTCTTCATATCCACAAAAAATGCAGGTTTTTCTGGAAAGCTCCTCTCCCTCATCCCTCTGACAGCTGCCTTGTAACTTCACCAAGACGTGGCAGTGCTTGGAATGTGCATCCAAGGCAGGAAACACCTTCTGCCCAGTGCCCTCCCCTCTCCGTGTGCACACGCACGGATTCACAGCCTGAGGAGTGCAAAGGGAGCAAACCCTGGGATGGGAAGCATCAAACCAAGGAAAAAATTTCATTGTTGTCCTTCCAGATGGTTTGAAGAGCTCCAGTATGACCAAGCTCCCAGTATTTCCCACATTTGGGAGAACAGATCTCATTAAAAGCTCGATGCTGTCACTTACAAGCTTCACAAGATGCACAAAGTAGAGAATTTTCTGTTTGGACAAGAACATCAATTCCATGATCTGCCATAAATATTTTTTCCCCTCATGAAACCTGTGATTTTTTTTTAATTACAGGTTTTTATCCAAATGCAAATTTGTTATTACACCAGCTGTCATCCTAACACTAAAATCAAATAAATAAAGGTGGATTTTTTTACTCTGGAGCACTGTAAACTGCAGACTTGAAAACATTCTCCATCAATAAGGTAATAAAAACTTTCCCCTTCTCCAGCTATTTAGATTTTCTGGCAATGACAGTTATTGGTAATTGAGTAAAGCTGCTAAAAACCAAAATGAGGATCTGCTTTTGATTGATAGCAAGGACCTCTCACTGCCCAGTTATCTGAATCCTGAGTGCAAAAATCACAACCCATCACCCAAGCCAGAAACTTCCATCACACATTAAACCACAATTAAGTCTTCAGCCCAGTTTCTAATTTGTTAATCCCATTTATTCCACTGTTTCCTTCCTTAAGGAGATTCCAGGCCATGAAAGTTCATTATTACCTGTCCTGTGATTATTCCAAGTTTTCCTAATAGGCACTTGAACTTTTTAAAACCCCAAATAAATTACAAGGATCACTTCTCCATTATCTGTTGTTTTGCTGACACCCTGAAGGAACGAATATTTTCCTTTTGGGACTGCTGCAATGTATCCTTAGAATTTCATGTTCACTATTACTCTCCTGTTATTTTTCAGTTAATTTACTAAATACTGAGGGCCATGGGTTCAAAACCCCTGTGCTCCACCACAGTGTTTTAAAAATACAGAAAGTTAAAAATGTAAAGCTTAAAAATAAAGAAAGTTTTCCCTCCAGTTGTCCAGATTTTAATGATAATATTTTAACCAAATATTTTAACTTCATGAAAGTCACTTTTAAAATAAAAAAGTTGCTTTAAAAAGTATTTTTAGCAAAGTATTTTAACTTCAGAAAATTCCTTCTTTAGTTTTGGAGATCCTTTGGGAGGGAATTGCCTCCATTTCAAGGAATCCACTTCAATAATGCCCCCAGTTGTCCTCTGTGATGTCAATCTTTTGAATCCCTTGGTGTGCCAGCAGCTCAGGCAGCAGCCCCAGATTCCTTGGAAGGAACTAGATTCTGACAAAATGATATAAAAAATAGATTATCTGCATCTTTAATCAATAGTTTAAATGCATATGGAGCGTTGAAACATGGTGTTTACTGCACTATCCCTTGTGGGGTGTAATTATGTTTTCTATACATGAAAGCAATTTAATTTGTTTGCATCAAGAGAGACACTCGTGTAATATTCAAAATAATAATAATGTGCACAATGATCCAGACAGGATTTAATTTTTTTTCAACAATTCTGTGCTAAACAACACAACCCTTTATTACTCCAGCAGACTATCTGCAGCCAGCAGTAAAAAAGAAAATCAGAAGTGAGCTCAAGCAGAAATGAGAGATGGTTTGATTAAAGCCTGTGTTATTCCACTCTTCCTCTGGACTCAATCTGCTCATTTCAGAGGGGTAAAATAAATCAAATCAGTGACAAATTAACTCTGTGTCTCTCCCGTGCTCTAAGCACAGGCTTTGAACTCCTCCTGACCTAAAAGTGTATCTCTAAAGAGGGAACTGACTGTGTCTGCACCAAAACCTGGCACGTTCTGTTGGTTCTGGGGTTATTTTATGGCAGTGTTCCTTTGGTTTGGGTACAGGGGACAAGGAAATCAAACACCAGAGATCCACCTTTCACTCCTTGAGCTCAGGGACACCACGGTGGTTCTGAGCCTCAGATTTGCAGCAAAGGGGTGAAAAACCAAAAGTATCAAAGAATCCTGGAATATCCTGGGTTGGAAAGGACCCCCAAGGATCATCCAGCCCAACTCCTGCTCCTGCACAGACCCCCCCAACAATCCCACCCTGCCCAACCATTCCTGGAGCTCTGGCAGCCTCGGGGCCGTGCCCATTCCCTGGGAGCATGGGCAGTGCCCAGCACCTCTGGGGAAGAACCTTTTCCTGAAATCCTCTCACATCTCCCCTACTGGATAGTTCTGATGCAGTTCAGACTATGCTTGGGGTTGTTTTTTAATGTTCTTCCTGACAATTTTGTTGTTAAAGTATAAATAGGGAATTTAAATGTCTTATGCTAATATAATTGCCAAGAAAAGCAGAATTCAGGGCAGAGCTGTCCTCCTTTGTCCCTCTCCACAGCTCAGTGTCCCTGCTGCAGGACAGGCACTGCTCCCATCCCCTCTTCCCACCTCTGGAATCAGGTATGGAAAAACAAAGACTGAAAACAGCACCAAAGAGGTGGCACCAAAACCAAAACTGAGAATCACAGGATCCTGGAATGTCTTGCGTTGGAAAGGACCCACCAGGATCCTCCAGCCCAACTCCTGCTCCTGCACAGACCCCCCAACAATCCCACCCTGCCCAACCATTCCTGGAGCTCTGGCAGCCTCGGGGCCGTGCCCATTCCCTGGGAGCATGGGCAGTGCCCAGCACCTCTGGGGAAGAACCTTTTCCTGAAATCCACACAAACCTCCCCTGTTGGATGCCTCTGATGCAGTTCAGACTACGCTTGGTGTTGTTTAATAACAAAATTGACAGGAAGAACATCTAAAAGTGTAAGTAGAGAATTAAAATATCTTATGTTTGTGTAATTGCCAAGAAAAGCAGAGTTCAGCAGAGTTCAGGGCTGAACTGTCCTCCTTTGTCCCTCTCCACAGCTCAGTGTCCCTGCTGCAGGACAGGCACTGCTTCCATCCCCTCTTCCCACCTCTGGAGCCAGGTATGGAAAATCAGACTAAAAAAAGCCACTCTCTTTGAGGGATTCTGGCAACAGAGCTCTAACATGAGGTAAGTGATCAGTTTTGACGTGCGATGCAAATCTGAAGGTAAAAATATCGTTTTCCCTCCAAGTTAATTATGAATCATTAGGAAGACTGAAATAAAACCTTCTAACCACGTTCCTCGCAGCTTTTCTGAGCAAATATGGAACACACAAATCTCTTCAGAGGGCTGCTGCAAGGTAGCAGACACTTGGTAACTTTGGGGTTTATTTAAAGCAGGCTCACGTCTAAATCTTGGTTTTGTTGTTGCTGCAATTAACAGATAAAAATCACCTCAGAGATACAACCAGAGTGCATTAGAGGGAACAGGTAAGTGGATAAATGTTCATGAGTGTGCTGAAATGTGATCCTCACACTGAAAAACCACAAACCAAAAGAGCAACAGGAGCACTGATCATTTCTGCCCAGAAAGCAGCTCTTGGTGAATTTTAAATTCGACTGCTTTCTAAGCTCCAGCCTCTCCTTGGGCTGGAGAGGGAATCACCAACATTGCTGAAGCTGCAGAAATTCCATTATTTCATTTTCACATTGAGAGTCCTGTTCTCTCCTTCTCTCTTTTAAGTCACTCCAGAAAGGAAGGTGTTTCAACACAAGCCGAGGCTGTTTTGGTGGTGAATTTTAAAAGATAAAGCACAGAGAGGCAGAAATAGCAATGTGTTCTTCCCTCTCATACCTCAATCTCCGAGGAATCCTTCTGCCCTCGACCCTACCCCCTTAATTCTTGAACACTGCAGTTAAATCTGGCTGTGGATGAGAGGAGGGAACGGAGAGACCAGGGGAAGGGAAGTCAGAGGGGTCTGAAGTGGCAGGAGCACAGGAAAGGCAGGAATGCTGAACTGATCAGGCTCTGCAACCTGGGACATCCTGAGCCACAAAAACCACAGAGACCCAGGAACTGCAGGGATTAGAGGCAGGTGAGTAATCCATGAGCACAGCCACAGCTTCAGGGCATGGATGGATGGTGGTGAAGGTTCATCTCCTGACATTAAAATGAAGCTTTCATTCACCTGAGCTTTCCCTTCCCATCCTGCTGCCCTCGGGAATCTGGGATGCCTCCCCTGGCAACACCATTCCCTTCCACCAGCCCAAACCCCACAAGTCTGCAGAGCCCCTTTGAGGAAGCTCTGAGGGAAAAACAGGGACCTGATTTTATTTCATCTTCAGCTCTGTTAATTTATAGTTATCACACTGGGCTCAGTTATGCCACAAATTTTTGTTTTTCCAGCTTCTTTAAACAATTTTTACCTCCTTGTAGGCTTCTTTCCCTGTTTTGTTTTTACCCTGGTGCAATTCCTTTGATTTTAGCAGGATTGTTGCAGCATAAGGCCAAAATCAGGATCAAATTGTGTTTTATTTGCATGGAAATAAAAATATAATTAATTTTTTCAGGATGTTGCACTTTCAACCAGAAAAAAATTAATTTATTTATGCTTCTAATGCGGGCCTGAAGATTGCAGCAATCAAACATTTCAAGTGAATGCAACGGAGGGGCAATTTGAGGTGTTCCAGTGAGCTCACAAATGCTGAAGACACAATTAAAAAGCTGATTTTCATAGAACCATAAAACTCTAGAGTGGTTTGGGTTGAAGGAATCTCCAAGATCATCACAACCATAGGCAGGGACAACTTCCACCATCCCAGGCTGCTCCAAGTTCCATCCAGCCTGGCCTTGAACACTTCCAGGGATGAGGCAGCCACAGTGGGTTCATCCCAAATAAAACAAACTCCTATTTTCCAGCATTTTCATTCTTTCCTCACAGGAACACAACTGTAATTGTCTATTTTTTCGATACTTTTCTTTCCCACTGTCATTTCACATTTAGTGTTTTATAAGGAATAGTTTGTCTTAATTTAAATGGAAATTACCTGCCTCAAAAAAGCAGCTTCAGGGTGAGTTAAAATCTGCTGGAGCTCCAGCAAAATTAAGATAATTCCATCTACATTGTTGTTCCTATATATATTTCCTCAATTTTGTGGTCAAGTGCACTTTTATTTCAAATAAAAAATCCCAAACCTTGGCTGCCACACCAAGCCCTGGGAATACAAAGAGTGGCCTGAAAGAGGAAACGGGATTTTACAGAAATTTCACTTCATCGTGTTCCAACACCTCCTTGCTCTCTGGAGTAAATTACCTGCAAAGATTGTACTAAAGAATTTCTGGGCACTGCATTGAGGAATAATAATGGCAATTTCATAGTGATTTCACAGGATTAACCACGCACCACACAAGAAAACCATCCCAGCAAAATCCAATTTGTTACTTTTCCAACACCGAATTTTCCTTCTCTTTGGCTGGCAATTAGTTACTACAAAAGCTTAATCAAATACTCGATTTCTTTAAATGTTACACAGTCAGAGTAAGATTTAACCAATAATTAAGTAAATTGGACCTGGCTTAGTACACAGGAAACTGAGGGTAATTAATAAACATTATCCATTAGCAACCTGTATATTCACACAGTGCTCGAGATTTTTTTTTAGGACTGAAGGTATTTAAATCTGCCATGAGAAAAATAAAAGTATTTTGCAATTCTATTAGAATGATAAATTCATTTACCTGCATGGAGGGAGGGAAGCTGCTGTTCAAAT
Organism: Eopsaltria australis; assembly: GCA_034509425.1. NCBI lineage: Eukaryota > Metazoa > Chordata > Aves > Passeriformes > Petroicidae > Eopsaltria > Eopsaltria australis. Next base: position 18,094 of record JAVTVJ010000712.1, read on the forward strand.
GAGGGGAGACTGACCTGAAAGAGAGAAATGTAAATGGGGAAAACGTTCCAAAATCCCAGCATGAAAGGATGACGCAGAACCTTTCCAGAAGGAGAAAACACATCATGGGTACAGCGAGAAGGGAAAGAGAAATCCCGAAAAGAACAGGGAAATTAAAGACAGATTTGGGCCTTGCAGAGTGTGGAGAGAGAATAATGAGACTGAAAGGAATATTTTAAATAAAAATGATGTAGAGAATGCTCAGCAATGTCTGGTTGCAGTTCCAGCCTTTGCAAAGAGGGTCAGCAGCCACAAAACGATGCTGCAAGTGCTCTTCAGTCAATTCCAGCCCTGCTCTGCAAACAGAGGAGTCAAAAATTGAGCTGGAACTCTGTAATCTCTAGAACTTTTACCAGAAGGGCTGAGAGGTGGAAACTGCATGGGGTGTTCAGCCAGGAAAGGTGCCAGGGTCAGAACTGCTGCCCCCTTCTCAGGTGAAGGAAGCTGATGTCCAGAAGGGAAATGTGGGGCTGGGAAGCTCTCCTGAGGATGGACACTGGCACAGCTGCTACAAACTCAGCAAGGCCAACACTGTGACCATGGTTTGGTGGAAAGCAGGAAAGTAGAGGGGGAGATTGTCCAGAGCAGCTGTGGCTGCCCCTGGATCCCTGGAAGTGTCCAAGGCCAGGCTGGACAGGGCTTGGAGTACCCTGGGATAGGGGAAGGTGTCCCTGCCCATGGAAGGGGGGTTAAAATAAATGATCTTTCAGACCCCTTCCAACCCAAACCATTCTTAGATTCCAGGAGTTGGAATTTCTCCCACTTCTCATCTTTTATTTTATACCCCAAACCAGTGGCTGGAGCAGGACTGAGGAATAGAGGGCTCAGTTCCAAGACTTCCTCAACCACAGAAGTTTGAAAGATTATGCCCCAAAATCCCAAAGTCTCCACAGCCACTGAATCCCATCCACAGGTCCCAAACCATGAGGTGTTTAGAATATAAACTGGGAGTGATGCATTTTGGGGCCAGCAATTTTTGACCTGATCATTTCAATTCCACCTCAGCTCTGCTTTAGGTGTCAGGTTTTTTCTATTGACTGGAAACATACTGAAATACTGACTGAAATATACTGAACTGTGAGTCACAGAATGTTCACTCCATCACTGAGGAGTGGCCCTCTGTGGATAAACCCCAGAAATCTTTAATTTCCACCTCCACAAAGAGCGCTTGGCATGCTCTGCTTTTGCTGCTCCTGCATTTAGAGCTGCTAAGTTGGGTGTCTGTTTGCTCAATAAATATGAAACCAGGCTGATCACCACAGAGCTCTGCTATTTCAGCCCAATTCATCCCCATTTTCTCTTTGATTTCTCCTCCTTCTCCAGCAGATTGGTTTTTAGCTGAATGAGTCTGAGTTGTCACTCGGAGTTTCGCTGCCGCACCTTTGATTCATGTGATAAAGCAGCAAACGCAGCCAGCAGCATCAAGAACTGCCTGTGGAAATGCTGATTTACTATTGCATTGCTTTGTTCTGAAAAAGACACTGAAATAATGAATCTGTGGCACAGAAAAAAATATATCCGGACTGGATTTTCCACATATTAAAGCTTGGTTTACAGCACAGTTCATGAATTTCCATCTTCGAGTACACGGACACAGAGGATGCCTTTAAAAAGAGTTAAATTCCAAGCTACTGCTGGCCAAATCTAATAAATTATAGGATGTGTGGATAAATATTTTGCAATGGTCTGAGCACTGCTATCGAAATCCCTGTATCTGCTATTAAAACTACAAACAAAATTTTGGGCATTCTGTAAAACTATAAAAATAATAAATTAACCACTATGTAAATTGTGCGCTATGATCACCTAGTTTAACATAAAAAATATAATTATACTGTCCATCCTCAGTGCATGAGAGTTGCTAAATTTAAGCCTCCCCACATCAAAGTTTAACAGCAGTGAGACAAAAATGAATTGTGCTGTGGCTCAAAGTCACACCTCATGGTCACTCCACTGCATCACCCGTTCAGTCCGAGGGTAAAATTAATTAAGATGGCATTAGATACACAGCAAATACATGAAAAAAATAAGTGGCCTGGGCAGGTTTCATTAAGTTCTAATGTGGTTTAGAATTGCTTTAATGGGTAAGTTCATGACACAGCACTTTTAGCGCTGCTGGAAGGTCAAGGAGAGAAGCAGGAGTCTACGGTTTGAGTTTTGTGGTTTGTTGTAGTTTGGATGTTGATTTTCTCCAGATTTTTATGAAAATGGCTACTCCTTCATTTCATGTGGAAAACACAGGTAGGATTTAATCCTCAGGGTTACCCTGGAAAGGGAATTCTCACTTAAATAAGGAAATTATTCTGGTTTGCTTGGTCCGAGTTGCTGGTGTGAGAGGATTCTGAGTCAGGGCAACAGAAAAGGCTGAGAGGGAGAGTCCCCAGTGTGAGCCCTGCACACCAAGAAAAGGGACATTAAAATGTGACACTGGAGCACCCCAAGGATGCTCAACACATCAACACCAAGAGTGATTTATCCCAGAAATATCCTCCTTGCCTTGGACTCACAAATACCCATGTTGACTTTCCCAGGTTAAAAATAACTTACTGAAATATCAGAGCTGTTCAAATTCCATTGATGGTTTGAGGACTAATTTCCACCAAAATTTAATTGCTGGGTGAAAGAGCCCAAACTGGTACTGACGGTGACACCAGTAACTGCACATCATCTCTTGGCACTGGAATCCATAAAAAACATGGAGATAAATGTTTTATTTAGCTAACAGAGCTGTTTTTAAAGTCTTCTTACACTGCTACGAAAAACCTCCACAAATATTTGCTAACAACAGTTTGCACCTATGGGATCCTGTATTTATCCAGTGTAATGGGTGATCACTGGGGCACACAGTGTCTTTTTTTTTTTTCAGTTCATGATCTACAGCAGTAAAACACTGAGTGTCCCTCAGGATGTGAATTTCCCAAGGAAATCTTTCCTTCTCCAGAGAGTCACCAAACAGCTCTCTCCATTTCACAAGGAGAAGTTCACAAGTTTCTTTTTATACACTGTTATCTCCCCCACTGTGGGGCATAAGCAGAAGGGAACAAAAAGAACAAAATAAGATTATTCCTCATAAAATAAGATTGCCAAGGAATGCCAAAAAGCCGTTTTCTCCTAAATGTGGATCGTCACTCAATCAACTCTGGGACTCCAGATTTTACATAGCCGAAATATGGCTCTACACCTTTGAAAATCAAGTTAGAACCACTAGGAAAAGCTGTAAAGTTTGGGTTTTTTGAAGTTTAGAGTCAGCAGCAGTGAGTCAGAGCATCTCTGCAGAGACAGGGACAGAGAGTGGCAGGAGCAGCACGAGGGGGAGGCAATCACAAAGTGCCCTGGCACATGGGGGAGCTCAGCCTTTGATGTCAAACAAACTCGTGTTTGAGGCTTCTCTTTTCCCTGCCAGCCTCTTGGACTGCCTGGATTTTGGGGGGGGGGTTGAAAGCCTGAATAAAGCTGAGATATTTTGGGAGGAGGCTGGGATTGTTCCCACCACCCCCAGGAATCGCAGCGTTCCCTCTGCTGGGCTTTGATCAAATTGTTGCCTGAACTTGGAGAGATTTGTCACTGATTTGTCATTGATTTGTCATTCCCTTCCTGCCTGGAGATGCAGGAATCTCGGGCAGAGTGAGTTAGCAGCTTGTCAGAACTGTGACTGATGCACAAAGGAGTCTCAGGAGTGCCTGGAAGAGGCTCTTTTTCCTTGGCAGCTCTGCTGCAGTCGGGTGACTCTGGAGGTGTCCTGGTCCCTTCACTTCCCTCCTTCCCTGGGCACAAGGGACAGGGACAGGCCTGGATGGAGCAAGGCAGCCCAGGGAGATACTCAGGGTTGTGAAACCTAAACCTAAACTAGACCAGTGATTCACCTTCTGAAGTCGTAAGGCAGCCCAGGGAGAAATTCAGGGTTCTGCCTCCATGGATGAAACCTTAACCTAAAGTAGACCAGTGATTCACTTTCTGAAGTGACAAGTGTCCCCAGCAATAAAGAAAATCAGCAGAAAAATACAATTAAACCCACCAAAATTACAGGGGAAGAATCTTGGGAAGCAAAACCAGCGGGACAGCACCCCTGGCTGGGAGAAGGAACTGGTAACCAGTGTCATGAAGCTGAAGCAGAAGCTGGAAACGGTGGAAAATTGATAGGGAAAGCTCAGAGAACGAAATTTTTCACCATCTGCTTTTAAAAAACCTTTGAGGTAGAATGACAACATCTTTCCTAAAGTTCAGAAAGCTCAGTAATGCACAGCAATTTGTTTTGGAATCTTAAAATCAAACATGGAATAGAGCTGCCAAAATCTTGCTTTATGCAACTTTGCAGTATTTGAACCATTTCTCTGTTGTCTCTGCTTTGTATTTTAGATCACAGAATGGATCCTAACAATGGGGAAAATTAACCCAAATAATTCACTGTGTAGCCACTTACCTGTTATTCTGCCAAAAAGCAAGTGTTTAGTCTGTCCATGAGATGATGAGTCAACTTTCTTTGCAAACAGGAACTGAAGGTGCCAAGCACAGCTGTTAAATAGAGGCAGCAGAAATGAGAAAGGTCAAAATAGGCTTCCAACAAGTTCTTTATGATCATTGACTTCTAACACCTCTCCAAGAGTCAGGAATTTTCTGGATTAGTAAAGAAATGGAACGTTTTGTCAACACAGGAGAGAGATAAATAGGATGACAAAGTAATTAAATAATTATCAGTCTGACAATGATGCCAGGCCAAGGAACGGAACGATCGAGGCAGAGCTCATTAAGCATAGAACTAAAAAAAAGTGTAATTAATGCCAGTCAAACTCAGGTTTGTAAAGATTAGATCATTGCCTGGCTAATGAGGTTTCTCTTTGTAAGATTAGGGGTTGATTAATGAAAGGTGAAAACATAAGAAACATTTCATTTGGTTCATTTAAAAGTTAGGGATGAACATGGAAAACGATGGGATGAGCTGGGCTATTTCCCAAAACTAGAAACTCTGGACAATCTGTGGGGATGGGGTTGTGCAGGGTTTGTGTCTGAGGGGGTTTTTGTGGGGTCATCACCTCACACAGGGCACTTTGAACCAACCCTTTGTGCAACCAACCACAGCAAGAAGGAAATCCATGAGCACACTCCTGACCTGGTGAGAGGCAATTCATTAAACCCCAATAAACTGATCTATTCCCCATCTCCCCTTCTTTCAGATCCCTCCAGTTTAACTCCAACCCTGTCCCAGTTTGAGTGATGCATCCACAGGTTTATCCAGCATATTCACCTGATAAAATCTTCCCATTTGTGTATTTTTGAATTATTCATCTTTTGATGCACTCACTGCACTTCATCCTCTCAGGTGTTAAACACCGTGTGCTGTTTATCCATCAAATGTCACTCCAGAGCTCCTCTGTGCTATTGCCACCCTTCTCTTTTTCCCACAGATCCCATTTTTCCAAGCACTTCCATCAGCATCCTCTCATTTCTCTCCAGAGGGCCAGAGAAAACATCAAATAGGAGCAGTTCTGAGCTGGATTCTTCAGAAATTCCGTATTTGAGGCGCAGAGTTCCTTGCAGTGCAAATCAAAACAAACTTAAAAGCCTACCAGAAGCTACAGGGTGAACAAGACTGAAAATGTGTTCTTCAGGGCAGCTGAAAGAGAGAAGATCCAGTTTTTGGACACTGGGATAGAAAAATTTATTTAAAAATAAAGATATTTTTTAAAACAGTGACTAGAATTGATCACGATGCCTCAGTGATTATTTAAAGCTGAAAATATCCTAATCCAGACAATGTTTTCTGAATGATTTAAATTAATTTAAAGCATAAAACTAAAGCCATGGCTGCTGGATTGTGTGGTACCAATAGGGGTTTTTTAATGTTTTATGATCTTTTTTGAGTCCCACATTAATTAAGAGGCAGAAGTCCTGATGGAGTGAGAATGCACCTCCTCCCCTATGAATACAAACTTTAAATATGAACATTCACATCCACACTCCTCAGCATTCCCACATTTTCCTGCCTTTTCCACTTCCACCCAGTTATCTCCAGCTCAGAGTGAATGATTAATTTGAGATTTGCCCTCTAATATTCCTTCTGATGCTGCATTAAGTGATCCAATGATGTTAATCCCGCACTGCTCCACCCTTAGGGTCTTTGGGCTGTCCTAAGCACACACCCACCAAAATCTGGGGTTTTAATCTGCCCTAAGAGTTCTTGTAATAAATCTGGGTAGAACACAGAAAATCATTTATTTATAGGACAGTTTTCAGAAAGGTCATGGCTTCATTTAGAGTTGTACAGGAGCATCACCTTTGCTAACCAGCCCTTAGGATTTCTGTGAGCACTTATGGCAAAATCAGTGACACCCCTAAATCAGAACCCAAAAAAAAATCAGTAACACCCATAAGCCAGAACCCAAAAAAATCCAGTAACACCCATAAACCAGAACCCCCCCAAAAAAAACAGTAATACCCATAAACCAGAACCCAAAAAATCAGTAATACCCATAAACCAGACCCCAAAAAATCAGTAACAGCCATAAACCAGAAGCCAAAAAAAAAAAAATCAGTGACACCCCTAAATCAGAACCCCAAAAAAATATCAGTAACACCCATAAACCAGAACCACAAAAAAAATCATTAACACCCAAAAACCAGAACCCAAAAAAAATCAGTAACACCCCTAAATCAGAACCCCAAAAAAAAAATCAACATCCCTAAATAAGAACCCAAACAATCACTAATACCCATAAACCAGAACCCAAAACCAAATCAGTAACACCCCTAAATCAGAACCCCAAAAATCAGCAACACCCATAAACCAGAAGCCAAAAAAACCCAGCAACACCCATAAATCAGAACCCAAAAAAGAATCAGTAACCCCAAAATCAGAACCCCAAAAAAATCATTAACACCCCTAAATCAGAACCCAAAAAAGTGGGAAATTCCACATGATGCCTCACACCCATCACCTTTTTACTCACACAAGGCTTCAACAGGGAAGACCTGTTATATATATATATATATATATATTTACAGTGAGATGTATAAACTGCTCTAAAACCCTACAATAATAATCTTAAGAACTTTAGAAATGCTGGGTCTGGGATTATTTTTTGAAATCAAAATTACTGAGCTAAACTTTTTTCTAAATTCAAAACACACAAGCTAAAGAGAAGAGCAAACTTCCTGTTTGGAAGTATAAACATCAAATAATAAATTAAATGTGTAAGAAAAACAACTTTTCCCCCTCAGTTTCAAAAATGAGGTCACTAATATTTAAAAATAGGAGTTTTCCCACAGGTTTTTACCCATCATGGCTTAACCCTGGTGTCTGGGTGGAATTTGCCATCTGTTTCCTCTTGAGTCACACCCTGACTCAAACTTCCGCAGTCCTGGGGCTTTCTTGCAGCAGATGATGCACAAAAAGTGGATAAAAATAAAAAAAAAAATCTGAATTAAGACTGCCAACAATGCCTCTGACTCGTGCTCTTTTGCAGGGATAAATCATATTTATAAAACATGTGCTATGTGAGGTGCCAGCAACTCTTTATTGGTATTCTGCTGACTCAGAGAGCTTTGACAGAGCAACCCCAGCTGAAGGCAACGTTTTACCATGGCTATGGCAACTGAAAAAGTGAAAGAATTTGGAATAAAATGAACTTTTTAAATATTTTTTTAATCTCTGTCTTTTTTTAATCTCTGGAGGAGCTCCTGAGGGCAGGGCAGAGCTGTCACTGTGGCACAGGAGGTGCCAGCAGGGCACCAGGCTGGATTTGGGGTGGTCCTGAGCTGCCCCTGGCTGCCTGAGCATCCCAAAAATCCCAAAGCTCCAATTCCTGCATGGATGAGGCTCCATGGGGTCCTGAGCTGATTTCAGCTCAGGAATCAGCACCACAACTTCTTTTTTATTTTTAAACACACATCACTCCCATCCCGAGGGCTGCACGGAGCACCAATCCCACCATGCAGCATTTACCAGCCTAAATTTGGGAGCATAATTAAATAATTCTGCTAATTACAAACACTCTACAATTATTTTTATCTCTGTAAAACTGCCTTTTATAGATATCTCCACACTGACAAAAGGTCCTTCTCCTTTTAGAAAAGCACTCATTAGTATTTAGAAACAGATCCTTTCTACCTTTTTACTGTTGGCCTTAAAACTGATCAAGGGAGGACACAAAAAAACCTGAATTTTATTTTGAAGCCAAAAAAAGGGCTTAGAAGCTCATATACAAAAGCTATAAAAATCCCTAATTAAAACCCCAGAGAGCCCAGAGATCTCTAAAAAGCACTTATCTTCTCAGAAGGTAGAGCTTTGTTCCCAGTCTATCCACGCTCATAAACTGAAAATAGGTGAAGGCACTTCGGGCTGGATAAATTATTGTCTAATATCCCATGCAATACATACAGATTCATCTCATTACAAAAAGGGAGATTTTTCTATTGTTTTTCACTTTTTTTCTATTTTTAAGGATTATTTCCTGGCTCTTCAAAGAGAAATTTTCAGTGTTATCTTCTTTAAAAACAGAAATATTTCCTGGATGCAAGAGATGCAAAATATTGATGTATTTTCTCCATCTGTTTGCTACGAAACCAAATTAGCTGCAAATTCAATAAATAAAACTACAGGTGAGAAAATCAAAGGGAAAAGAAACAAGGGGAAAATCAGAGGCTCCTGTTTTCTGTGGAGCTGCACATCTCCTCCTACATCACAAGGAGTTTTTGAACTCCATTTCTGGGGATGCTGGTGGCAACTCAGCTCATTCCTCCCGTGTATAAAACAGAATAATTCATTTTCCACGAGAAAAAAATATGATTTGCATATGCAAATCTCATTTCCAGATAAAGCCATTCTATTCAAATTCTCATTTGTGAATGAGGTAAATATTGTGGAGCAGAAAAACAGGTCCCAAACGATCCTGACTTTGTTCCATTTTGCCTTTTCTAGGATGGCAGCACAATGAAATCAGGTGTTCTTCTCAAATTTGTGCATTTTGTCATTATTTCATTTCATCACCAATTTCCTCATCTCTTTTGTTTCTTCAGGATTTTAGAGCCAGATTCAATGAATTTATTTCTGCCAAACCCTGGCAGCTTCCTTTGCACCCCACTCCTCCAAAGGCCACAGCTACAAACTAAAACACAAAGTGAGAATATGATTTAACTGAGATGTTTGTGTGGCACATTTTTGTTGGGGTTTGGGGTGGGTTTTTTTCTTGTTAGTGTAGAAATGCTGCTTGGTAACTCATCCCTGTTCCTGGGAGCTCCCAAAATTCAGCCAGCCAAGGAGCTGAGCTTGGGATGGTCCAAGAAGTGCTCAGGGGCAGGATGGGGTCATGGACTCAGCATTGCCATGATCAGCATTTCCACAATCTGTTTTAATTTATACAACTCCAACAAGATTACAACTAAAAACTAAAAAAAATCTGAATTTCTGTACTGTGAAGTTGAGAATGGTGGGGTTTAGCTGAACTATTAAAATGAAGATCCAGTCCCTCTTGAGTGAATTCTGAGGGAGTTTTTGACGTTGAATTCATCACCAGCTCTTCATTTCCAGGCCCACACTGACACTCATCAGGCAGAATTTTAAGTGCTGCTCCAGGAGCTGCAGCTCCATCCAGGAATTCCCACAAATCACCTGATGGCAATGGCTGGAAGGACCAAAAATGCTGATATTTGGGGGTCTGTGGCATGTAATTTGATTATAATTAAGCAACAACACTCGAGGTGAGTTCTGAAGGGTGCAAACAGCTGAAATTTTCAGTAAAGCAATGAAAACGAATTCAGAAGTCCACAATCAGAAAAAAAATGTTGAAACCAAAAGGCAAATTTGATTAAATGCTGCAAATCCACCCAGTCCTTCAGGGAAGTAATGTTGGAACCAAAAGGCAAACCTGATTAACTGCTGCAAATCCACCCAGTGCTGCCTGTGTACTCAACAAGGTAAAAAACTGCCAGATTTCTACAACTAATTAACTTTTAAACTCTAAATTACAGATGTGGACTGAACCCTCACTCTGTGAATTTATCACGTAACACCGACATCTTCAAGGATTTATTTTCTCACACAACACTAGAAGTGAAATTTTGAACAATAAACGTGTGGAAGTTCATTTTTAGCTCCTGTTGCCAGCTGGGTTAAAGTTCTCCTCTCCAAGCCCTCTGGTAAATGCTCGCCTTTGCCACCACAGGAGGCTGCACCATTTGCATCCCTCCAGAAGTGAGGCAGCCACCAGGATTATTAATGGCTTTCCCCTCAGCCAAATTTACAAATTGTCACAGAACTCACCCTCATTTTGCATGAAATCCCAAGCAAGCGAGCGGGGCGCTTTTGAAGATGCTCAAAATCCAATTTTACACTTGTCTTAATCACTGCAGATCAGCTCATCACACGTTGGGGCTGCCATCTGCTCTGCCATTGATCAAATCCCCACCCTGCAACTCCTTGTGCTGCTGCTCTGCACTCACAGGGGGCCGTGTGTGCAAGGAATTCACACCCAACCCCACCAGGATGGGATCCTTATCCCAAAAATCCCAATCCTGCAGGGGGGTCTCAGCCACCCCAGGCAGAGGTGGCATGGCCAGAGTGGCTTCACAAATGATAGGGACAAACATCAGTGACAGTGCTGTTGCATCACACCCTCTAATTGCAAAAGAATCCCTAAAAAACACCCAAATTCCTATTAATCCTATTTTCCCTTATTAATCATTTTTTTAAAAATTCCTATTATTCCTATTTTTCCTTATTAATCCCTTTTAAAAATTCTTATTAATTTCATTTTTTCACCTCTCACAAATCATCCCAAGGACTGACATGACTGGCACTAAAATCCACACGAAGCTGCCTCTTCTCCAAGTGTTGGAAATTCACACTGGAATTAAAGAAGCAACGGGCTGAACATCAGGCCAGATGTTCAGGGGAGAAAAACAGCACCAGGCAAGCAATTCTGCCAAATCATCCAAAATATATGCATTTATAAAAGCCTGGTTTCTAAGAGTGGGAAAGTTCTCATCAGAATTGAAATGGTAGGAGATCATAATTCTCTTATTCAGGTAAAAACTCCTAAAATATAGCTTTTTGCTTTCATTCTATAATTTCTGCTAAAAGGGACTTCTTTACACACTTAAAGTATTTCTGTAGTAGATAAAAAACAAAAAAAAACAAAAATGGAAAATAAAAGCTTATTTTATCTTCTGGATCTGCTTTGCTCCAGATATTGAGACATAAAATTCATTAGTCTTTTCAGAAAGTCAAGCAGTGCCTTTGAGGATAAATCCACTCCATGCTTTTTTTTTGCCTGGTTTAGGATTTGGAAATGGATTTGAAGGAGATTGGAACAATGAAACTGAAAAATGAGTGTTCATTTTAAACATATTTAGGCCAAAATTAGGCATTGACCAGTAAAATGAAGGAGGAAAACTCAGATTTTTTTAATCGAGTGTCTGCATAAAGCAACAGGTTCATGTCCATTTGGTCTGTATTTTAAAGTCAGAAATGATTTTACCATGGTCAGTAGCCCTTGTGAGGACACATCTCTGCATCCAGGCTGATTTTGTTTCCTAAAATATATCTATGATCAAGCTTTCATTCTTCTTTTTTTCCACCTTTGGATTCTAGGTATTAAATTAAAATGCTTGGCTAAAAGGGGATGCCAGCTAAAAATGCCCAATTTCTGCCTATGTTAATATTTAGCAGGGTTACACTCCCCTCACCCCTAACTGTAGCACTGATTTATTTTCCAGCACATTCCCCATTTTCCTGACTCCTGGGGTTTTTTCCTGAGCTATTTTCAGAGGTTTAAAAACCGGGAAGTGCGAGGAGCAAAATGCAGGAATGATGAGGGATGCTCACGTCATTAACTGGACATTGGCAGAACAATTCAAATAATTCCACCTTAAAGAAGGCCAAAGCTTAAAATACAAATTCCCAGCTGCTGAAGGGCCCTGCTGGCTTCAATTCTCCCCCAAAAAATTAGAAAATATCCACAAGGATCAGAAATCCACAATGAATTTCATGGAGCTGAAGGACCAAACCTTTCTCATTTGCTTGTTGATTAAAGTGCTGAAGGATCTGTGTGATAAACTATAAAATACATTGAAATTAGGGATTTTAATTAAAAAGATGCAGATGGTGAGAAAATACTCACGGGTCAGGCAGGGAACCCAGAAACACAATTTGTACCTGAGCTTTTGGGGCTGGGCAGGACCAGCAGGGAATTTTCCTGCTTTGATTATTCCACTTAAATCTTTTACACCTGCAGAAAACATTATGAGCACCCCTAAATGGGTTTTATCTCAGCAAATCCATAACTAAAGAATTTAAAATACTTCCTAAAGAAGCAGCAAGCTCAGAATGTTGTGACACATCTTTGTGCTGGGCTTTTTTTCTAATGGTCAGTTGGTGTTTTTGATTCAAAATTCTGTTGTGAAAATGTTTAAGAACTTTAGAGCGAAGGGAGAAACGGGAACTGATCTTTTCAGAATGGATTTTCCAGCAGGTAAAATCAGCAGAGCTACACCTGGACTTTTTAATTTAGGAATTCTATGTGAGCCATAAAGAAGTGAAGGCAAAGGAAATCCCCCTCAGTTGTTGAAAAAGGCTGAAAAACAAAAGATAATCGATGGGACACCTCATATGGAAACGAGCTGTTGGGCATAATGAATTGAATTTGCAAAAATCCGAGCTGTAACACATTGTCACAGCTCAAAAACCCCTGTCCAGATGATTTTCCACCCAGTGTCAAACTGGAAGGCAGAGCTGCTCTCTCTGAGGAACCCCATTAATGCCCTGCTGAAACAAATCTGGATTTAATTCCGACTCTGTGGGTAACAATGCTGCTGCTTCCCTCTTTTACTGCCACGCCATAAAAACCCAGGAATCAGATTTAGGAGCAGCCACCTGCTTTCTCAACACACTGCCAACACCTGAGACTTTTTTATTATCCTTTTTGAGGTTGCAGACAGAATTTCCTGAAACTTTGGGGCTTTGGTGAAAGGCAGTGAATAACAACAGGTAAAACTCAATAAATATTCTTTTCCAACCATGCGATAATTTTTCGTTTCCCCCCCCAAAAATCACATTTCTATTCATCAATCCCATATTATTTAGTCAGTGAAGACCAAAGGTCTTCCCCAAATTTTAACTGTGATTAAATTGTGGGGGAGCAACATGGACCAGGCCCAGGAGGAATCAGAGAGGGATTTCCTTTCCTTTTCCTCATTCCATGGTCAGCAATTCCTCCTCTCCCTGCTGCTGTTTCATTTCCAACTGCACTGTCCTCAAGACAGATCAGGAGAAGCAGCTGGAAGTCATTCCAGATGTAATTTTGTTTAAAAACACCCGGATAAACAATGCTGGAATTAGCCCCCAAAGGAGAATTTTAGCATGAAAACAAATTTCAACATAAAAAAAAAAAAAAGTCAACACCCAAAATCATGCAGCTTTAGTACTCTACCTTTACTCACTGGTGCAGCAAAGAACACCAAAATTCAATTTTCTTTGGACACTTCCATGAATCTGAAACACTTCTGTTTTGCCTAACTCTTAATTACTAACAAAAAATAATAATAATCATGTGTGCAAGCAGGAAAGGTGGTTATATTAAGGTTAGGGACATATCCAGATGGAATAACAAAGCATCAAAATGTTTGTTCTGATTATCTGAGAGCCTTTGCCCTGGCTGCAGCTCAGGGCTCTAAAGCAGAATTTCCAAGATTTTGGTGACTCTCCCTGCAATGCTATGAAAGAAAATGCTGAAGATTTTAAGGATAAATCAGAGCTAAATTAACAGTAAATATAGAGGTCCACCAGAAATATCTTACAATGTGGAAGAGATTTTTAAACACTGAAAGGGCATCACTGCAGGAATATGAAAGGCAGAAGATAATTATGCTTAATTTTGCAGCCAGGACTGGGTAAACCAGGCCTTAACCTCTCTCTTCCCAATCCCATTTGATCACAACTTTGTCCCAGAAAAAAATGTGTCAGAGTCCCGAGAGGGAAGAGTGGTAGATGGACTACTGAAGAGGAATGAAAATAAAATAAATTAAAATAAAATAAAATAAAATAAAATAAAATAAAATAAAATAAAATAAAAGCTGATAAGCATTTTAAAAAATTAACCACTGAATTTCATAGAATCACAGAATGGTTTGCTTTGGAAGGGACCTAAAATATCATCTAATTCCAACCTCCACACCGTGATTTAAGGGATTAAAATCCTCTCCCCTCCAAAAAAGGAAAAAAAAAAAGGCAGCAGCAACCCAGCCAAGCTGCATTTGGGATCCATTATTGCAGAATTCATTCTGCTGAGCAGAGCTGCTCCTCACCTCTGGCTGTTCCTCACATCCATTAATCCCCAAGAACCTCTAACATCCAGCCCAGCCCTTTGCATAATTTATCCAAAATCTGTGGCCCCCTCTCCTCTCCTCTCCTCTCCTCTCCTCTCCTCTCCTCTCCTCTCCTCTCCTCTCCTCTCCTCTCCTCTCCTCTCCTCTCTCCCTGCCCAGGACATCCCCAGCTCGCTCCTGGGGGTGTTATGAGGCACAAATCCTCAGAAATTGTTTAACAAATCTCTAAAGATATAAAAAATGTGATACCACCAGGTCCTGTTTCATTTAACGCTTCACCTGCATCACCTTTGTCTCAGAGGTAAAGACTGATCACAGCCCAAATGTTTTTTCAGGAGTTGAACTACAGATTTTTTTTTCCTCAGAGTCAACAGGACTGGGAAATGAATTCATAAATCAGTGAACCCATTTCTGCTGAATCCCCACAGCATTCAAACTCACTCCAGCTCACTGCAGTCTCATTTCAGGAAACATTTGATTCCCTTATTATTTTGGGAAGATACAACTGGAGGAAGAGCAACATCCACAGCAACCTCCCAGTGTAACAGCACAGATTGCTCTACTCCTTCACCTCACATTTCAATTATTTGCTGATTTTGTCAGCCTATCTGAGGGCTTCTACACCCACTTTTTGTAGTGGAGACAAAGCTCCTTTCCTATCCAAGGGAAGCAGATAACCTCTGGCATTCACTCCACCACCAGTTCTCCCCCTCTTTTAAATGAACAGCCTGTACTAAAAAGAGGCTGTAAAATGTTGACTACAAAGCAGCAAACAAATGGTTTGGCTTGGCTGTGAAACTCTTGCAACACTTTCTACTCGAATAAAAAGCTCTGATTCTACCATGGCTACGTCCAGTGTGATTTCTGGGGAACTAAAATCTGGCTCTGATTTGCAAATCCTATTTGCAGGCAGGCAGAATTCATGCAGACAAAAGTGAAATGATAATTGAGAGACAGTTGTTGAATAAAGGCTGGATTTGTCCTAGACAGGACCCTTCTGTCATTCCCACTCTGTCTGTCCAAAGGGAGGATTATTTCCTGGACATTTGCACTGAGCTCAATGTGAACGCTCACATGAGCACATGAACAGAGAATCCTCACCAGGAATTGTTTCCCTTTATTAGGAGACTTTGGAGAGTCAAAATTTCATTCTAACAATTCCTTCCTAAATATTCCTTACTAAAATACAGATTGCACAAGCCACACAAAATTATTTTGGGCAGCAGCAAGAACTGCTTCCCTCAATCCACGTTCTCCTTGCATGGCTGGACTGGGAAGACATGCAAAAAATTCTGCTTTAAAACCCAGAATTGTGGCTGTTATTGCCCCAAAAGTCCTGAGAATTGCCATTAATGCAGCCAGGCTGCAGCTTGGAGCTGGCACATTGGAAAGCACCTCCACTGTCAAGGAATTTAAGATTAGGAAACCTGGAATTCAAATGGATGGGCAGAGGAAATCCAAACCAGGCAGGACTAGAAAGGACTGACCACACTTGGATGTCTCTGTTTCAACTCCCAGACCCCAAAGATCAAGCTCCAAGCAGACAAAACCCAAGGACACAAATGAGCTGTAAATTCACTCAACTTTCTGGTGGAGTGGGGTTTTTTTTCTCCCTGAAAAATAATCCAGTTCTTCATCCCTCACTATTAAAGAGCATTTAGATCTTGATATCAAATTAGCCCATTTCATTTTAGTGGAATCCATGACAAATCCAGTTCAGCTTCCTCAAACCACACCAACCAAGCTTTGTTTCACCTATTCCTTTTTAGGAATCAGGATCCAGCCACATCCTCTCATTTTCCACCATGCCAGCTCTAACTCTGCTGGTTTTATCAGCCCAGAGGAATGGGATAAAGCAAAATAAACTGGCAAAACACAATCACTGCCTTCTTTACAGTGCCCATGCTATTGCAGTGTTGAATTTAAATCAGATCACCCACAAAGTGCCAGCAAGCTCAGGAAAAAAATGGAAAAGGAAATAAAACTCAAATGGAGCTGCCAAAACAGAGTCACTCTCTGAATGTGGTCTTGTGGTGGTTTCAATGTGTTTCTCTCTAGGCTTGCAATGATCCACACTGCTGCTGAATATTTTATATCTTATTTAGATAAAAAACCACTCACACCTCCTTCCTAAGGTGGATTTAGCCAGGTTGGCATGGAGGGCTGTAATTTGAAAATGTTCTTGATGGTTAGAAGAGGAATAAAAGGAGTTTCCACACGCAGAGCTGTGGGGTGAAGGATGCTGAGGCTGCCCTGAAGGAGCTGCAGGAACAAAGGGCAGCAAATGCAGGATCTCTCTGTCTGAACTGAACTGTCCCCTGGAATTTTTTTATAAATAATTACAGAACTTTAAGAGTTTTCCTGTTCACACAAAAAGAGGATTCACATTCTGGGCTTGCAGGATTCTGCATGCAGGGAAGGAAGGCAACTTTTGATCTTGCTCAGCTTTATCACAGAGCCTCACACCTTGCTCCTGTGTTTTGACGTGCCACTCACTCCCAGGGATGGGCAAAGTGGTGGGGAAAAGGAGCCCAGCAGCAGAAACTCAACTTCTGAGGGCTGAAAATATCGACAGTGTTGATTCCTGAGGTATCTGCACAACTTCAGCCAGCCCTGTGCTGAAAGCTGCAGGATAAGTTAATAAAAAAATGGAATTTTCTTGAAAGCTGCTTCCAGCCTGAGGCAGACACGGAGGCTTCCGTGAGGCTGGGGATGTGTAAATCCCTGATATCACACAGTGGGAAATGTCAGTATGCTTTGGAAAAACCAAGTTTTCCCATCTAAATTAAACTCTCATTTTTAGGCTAAGAATTAAAGGCCGAGTTTCACCCCACTGTGCCTTCAGAGAGTAAATGCAGAAGCAAAACAAGTTCTGTCCTAAAGATTTCGTGTATTTAGGCACTTTATACCTCGTCAAATTGCAAACAATTAACCAGGAGCCCACAATCTGCAGGCAGTTTGTAATTTAACATGCTCTGAAGGCTTGGTGAGGCTGGACCATTATTCAGTAAAATAACACCCCCAGAAGTGGTAAATACACACACAAAAAGAAGCAAGTTATCTTCCTGGCTGCTCCTTAAGAGCAGCAGTGCTCCTGCAAACCATCAGATCTTCCTGTGATTAGATTAAAAAAAATCCCAGCAGGGAACGGAGAGGCACAAGAGATGTGAAATCCCAATTAAACAAAAGCAGAAAAGGGGAGGCACAAGAGATGTGAAATCACAATTAAACAAAAGCAGAAAAGGGGAGATTCCGGGGAGCAGACAACACAGAGCGAAATAAAACACATGAATTAACACAGCACTTTTGAAATGCAGGGAATGGGGTGATAAGATCCGAGTGAAAAAGTGGGAAATCTCTCATAAAAAGTCATATCTGAGCCATTTATCTCACAGGCAAGGCTGGCAAAATCTTTTGCTTCACCCTGAGACAAAAAGCATTAAGTGAGGTTTGTGAGAGCTGCTTAGCTGGAAACCTGACCAGTGTGGAAGAGGCTGTTAAGCCAAGATTACAAATAAGCTGGGCTTCAAACTGTGTGAAATCATGGTAGGTAACCAGAGCACTGATTCCAGGAAGAACCCACAGCCACAAATTCCTCTCCACAGAAAGAAATCCCACACGGAATGGTGAGTGCAGGGAGAAGCAGCAGGATCTGCCCCATGGCCACGAAACCACTGGTTCCCAAACAGCTTCTCCAAAATCAGCATTCTGCTGCCAAAAACTGGACCTAACACTCCTGGTTTTAACTGGGAGACTGATCCCAGGGGAATTCCAGCAGATCCCAGTGCCATGGGATCAGTGCAGCAACACCATGGTCCTCTCCTGGCTGATTCTGTATCATATTAAAATACTATTAGCCACTACTATCGACCTGACAGACTTAAAACTCAAATCCAGCTCTCAAATTTATTCCTCTTACCACAGGATTTAGAAAGAATTTTCCACTTACTCAAAGGAAAAAAAAAATCAGCCCAAACTCAGTGTTGTTAATCTAGAGGAAAATCCAGGAGGATGAGCAGTGCAAAATCACAGAGCATAAAAACCTTTCAGGAGGAATTACAGAGCAGGAAAACAGCAGAAAGATGGTATTGAACACAGGTCTTTATTTTAACATGTAAATAATAATGTTTGCCTTGGAATTGGTTTTCAATTGAAGCCCAGTCCAGCCACGGTGTTTGTTGTGTATTCAACCTTCAGGATGAATTGTAGGTAATTACAAATTTGGATTAAATGAAGAATTTGGGAATGCTCTGCACCGCTGGGCACTCCACTGCTCCTGAATCAAATCAAATTAAAAAGCTGTAGCTACACCGTGATTAACACCAAACTGAAAACTTTTTGGCTCTCAGAGATAATCGTAATGCTGAACTAGTTAATGAACTTAAGGTGTGTTTTAAATCAGCCAGGCTGGGTGTTAAAATGGACAGTAAATGTGAGAGCTGGTGTGAAACCCTCTCCGAGTGAACCCTCACACTGCTCTGATAATGGAGTTATAACTCAGCACTTACAGCAAACACTGACCAACCTACAACGAAATTCAGGCCTGAACACTCCTGATTTATTTTTATGGTCCCATAACAATCCAGGCTTTCTCATCAATAGTAACTTTCCCTATATTTTAGTGGGTAATAGAGAAGACTATTTTTTTTTCTATATGTAATGACTGCTGTGAGCTTCCTTAGTGATATTTAGCAGAGTCTCTCCATCAGTTTAATTTCGTTTCCACTTATGTTCCAGCAAAATACGTTGGGCTTTTCCACCACAACATTTTAGGATGCTGTGGAACATTTTATTTCAAGGAAATACAGTATCTGTCCAAAAATGCCACGTTTTCCAATCCCTCCTTCCTCCTGCATTATCTCCACATGAAATTATGCAAAATTCTCTGTTCTGCCTGCCTCTGAACTTCTCTGAAGGAACTGAGGTAAAACATCTCAATCTCAGCATTGGAAGGAAGTATAAAAGCATTCACTGCTCCCATTGGAATTCTCAAAACATTCAGTGTGCAGCTAAATAAATTGGAAGAAGGAAAATATTTCAGTCAAAGAGTCTTCTCTGTTTGTCCAAACCATGTAAGAAGGGAAGAGCAGATTTTCCTCAGCCTTCAGTGATGAGGAGCTGAGATTGCTCAGAGATCTCAGTGTCAGCTGCACATTTACAGCAGGGACGTCCTGGGCAGCGCAAAACTTCAGAGCAGATTTTTTCCGTCCATTTTCCTCACAAGCTGAGCTCAACTCTGCTTCCTGTTAAGAGCCAGACTAGCTCAGCTTTTAGTTAGCATTTTTAGAGTATAAGAAGCACAGTGACAGCCCAAGCCTGCCTTTTACAGGAAAAAAATCCACATACTGGAGCTGTTGACAGGGAAAAAACCATGAAAAATAATCCAGTGCATAAAAGAAGGGAGGCACTGGTGGCTTTGCCCATTTCTATGCAAAATATGGCCAGAACATCTTCTTCCTTTTCTTACATCCTTAGGTTTAGTGTTACTTAAACCTGTATCAAATAATGAATTTAAAATTAAGAAACCTGGAATTAAAATGGATAGGCAGAGGAAATCAAGACCAGGCAGGACTAGAAAGGACTGACCACACTTGGATGTCTTTTTTTTCAACTCCCAAACCCCCAAGATCAAGCTCCAAGCAGACAAAACCCAAGAACACAAATGAGCTGTAATTCCACTCAGTTTCCTGGTGAAAGTGATGCACTGATGGCTTTGCCCATTTCTATGCAAAATATGGCCAGAACATCTTTTTCCTTTTCTAACATCCTTAGGTTTAGTGTTTCTAAAACCTTTATCAAATAATGAATTTAAAATTAAGAAAGCTGGAGTTAAAATGGATTGGGAGAAGAAATTCAAACCAGGCAAGGCTAGAAATCAGTGACCACACTTCTATGTCTCTATTTCAACTCCCAAACTCCAAAGATCAAGCTCTGAACAGAAAATAAACAAGGACCCAAATGAGCTGTAAATCCACTCGACTTCTGGTGAAAGTGGGGTTGTTTTTCTCCCTGAAAAATAATCCAGTGCGTAAAAGAAGGCAGGCACTGATGGCTTTGCCCATTTGCATGCAAAATATGGCCAGAACATCTTTTTCCTTTTCTGGCACCCTGAAGTTTAATGTTTCTAAAATCTGTACCAAAAAATGAATTTAAAATTAAGAAACCTGGAATTAAAATGGATGGGCAGAGGAAATCCAAACCAGGCAGGACTAGAAAGGACTGACCACACTTGGATGTCTCTGTTTCAACTCCCAGACCCCAAAGATCAAGCTCCAAGCAGACAAAACCCAAGAACACAAATGAGCTGTAAATCCACTCAGTTTCCTGGTGAAAGTGATGCACTGATGGCTTTGCCCATTTCTATGCAAAATATGGCCAGAACATCTTTTTCCTTTTCTTAGATCCTGAGGTTTAATCCAAAACCTGTATCAAAAAATGAATTTAAGATTAGGAAACCTGGAATTCAAATGGATAGGCAGAGGAAATCCAAACCAGGCAGGACTAGAAAGGACTGACCACACTTGTTTCAGCTCCCAAACCCCCAAGATCAAGCTCCAAGCAGACAAAACCCAAGGACATAAATGGGTTGTAAATCCACTCAGTTTCCTGGTGGAAGTGGGGTTGTTTTTCTCCCTGAAAAATTCAGGGAAATTTCGCTGCTCCTCCTCCTCATGCCCTCCCGTTCTGACAGCGGGATTCTAACTTCAGAGGAAGCTCCAACCTGAGTTCCTGAGGATTGTAATCAGCTCTAATCCTCAGAGCTCCTGAGGATTTATCCCCATTGCCAGCATGGCTTCTCTGCCCTCTCTCTAGTCTGAATCCCTACAGAAAACAAACTCCTTGGAAAGCAGCTCAAGCTCAGCACTACAAAGCACTTTCTGCCCTTCTGACACAGAGTTCTTCACTCACCCTGGAGCTCCTGCAAGCTGTTGCAAGTCCTGAGAAATGGGAAAGAAGAAAAGAAGTTTATCTGCAAGAACAAATAACGTGCTGGACTAATGGGCGAGAGGAGCAGCTTTTAGGCACAAAAGGTCCTTGAAGGTTGAGCTGAAAGCCCAGCTCCTCTCTGTTTATGCCCGTGGCAAGTGCTGGGATGAAGAAGGGAGATCAGGAACAGCTGTAAAGCACTTGAGCTGATCATACCTGAAACACCAAATACACTTAAAACTCAGTGTGAATACAGCAAAGAGAGGCTGCAGTCCTCTTCTGCCCCTTGTAGGAATTTCTGCCTTTGGTGCTCTAGGGGTGCAGGCAGGAATAATTCACAGCCCTGTCAAGGGGACAGCAAAAAAACAAAAGGGAAATAAAATGTAACCCCAGTGGTACTGAGGGTGGGATGGAAACCAAAATCCAAAAATACAGAGAATTATAGAATGGTCTGGGTTGGAAGGGACCTTAAAGATTGTCCAGTTCCAAACCCTGCCATGGGGACACCCAGGTTGCTCCAAGTCCAACCTGGCCCTGGGCCTCACCACATCCCAAACCCTCCCCTCAATTCCTTTTATCCTCCTCTTCCCATCCATACAATTTCCCTATTTACACACAGAATTCTCCCTGCCATTTATAACCAAAGAAGCCCAGGGTGTGGAAGGGAGCACATTCCAGATGCAGAGGTAAAAAGGGAAATGCTGCTGTGGGGGCACAGCTCAGCCTGCCCCATTCAAAATCCCAATTCTTCCCAAGCACAGCCTGTCCCCCTCTAAAAAAACTGTTCCATTAGAACATAAACCAAACCACAAGAGCTTCTGTTTGCTTGTTTGCTGCTTTTTAAAAGTGTATTATCCTTGTCTTTTCCACTCTGAAATCCTTTTTTGTATAGATAATAAAATTTAAGTGCTGCTCCATTAAAACTTCGGGTCACATTCCCTTTACCACACCTCTCTGCATTAGGAAGGGAGAGATAAATTTTTAATCTTTTATTTTTAATGAAGATGAAAGAACAAGTTCTGCTTGGCTTGCCTTGGCTCCCCATACATTTTAATGTATATTGATTTGTATAAATGTCTCATTTAGAGCATATTTTTGTGAGTATTAATGGGCCTTGGACAGGTAAGATTATTCCTCCTGTCCCATTGCCAATCTCTTTGGTCAAACTTGAAGAACACATTGCTTTGTTCTGAGATGAAAAAGGAAGACAAAGAGATGGGAATATCAAAGGATTGATGTCCCCAGCAGGAACAGATCCCGTGGGCTCAAAACTCCACCTTGGGTTGACTACAAGGGGAAATTTGGGCTCATTTTTGCTCATCATTCTCCATTTTTTCACATTGATTTTCATGAATTCTGGGTTGATTTTATCAGGAAAGGGATTTGTGAAGGTGAGCTGGAATCTAGCAGAGTTTTCCTGCTCTCCACATGGAAGGATTCAGCCAGGCTGCCTTTGCTGTGCGGTTACAGGAACATTGTAAATGAGGAAACACCAGCTCACATCTTCAACCACAGCTCTGAAATTACTTCTTAACCCACCATGGTCATCACACAAATAATACAAATAAACCAAAATAAAGGAATAACACAATACCAGACATTTGCCAGATGGACTACAGAAATGAAATATTTCGTGTCTTTTGAGAAAAAAGTAATTGGTGTATATAAAGCAAATTCTGAAGTCTCATACAAGTCACCTGAGGTTATCTTTTACTGTTTCTGTCACCCACCTCATTCAGACACTAAAGCTTTGTAATGTCCCACAAGTGGGAATAATAAATAATAATATTTATTATTAAAGCTTTGTAATGTCCCACAAGTGATCTCTCATGACATCCAAATAAAACCCAGAACTCTTGGTAAGTTATCAAACTTTTCTTATAGTTTAATGACAGAAGAAGAAAAAATAAAATAAAATAAAACACCTAATCCAGGTCACAGCACCTGACTCTCTGGCTGCTCTTTACTCATATTAAACAATTTCTTACTTTCTTTTTCTTCTCTTAACCCTCCACTTTTTAATTGGAGGGTCAAGACTTTACTGAGTCCCACAGTCCTGTCCACCATGGATACAGTTTCCAGTAGACTGACACTTTTGAAAACTGATTGATATTTCTCCAATATTTACAGTTGCCATGAAAGCTGAAGGTTTTCCTTGCTGACCAAGAAATTTTTTGATCTTTCACTTTAAAGTACAAGGTTTTCAGCACACAATAGGGAACTCAAGGTCCAGATATCCTACAAATTATGGGAATCCCAGATCACCCCTTTTTATTTCTCCAGAGAATAAAGACCTCCTTCAGATTTGCCTCAACATCTCTGGGCATTTTGCTGCTCACAAATAAAACTGCACAAAGTTTTCCAAAGCGCTCAGGCTCCTCCCAGAAAGATTCCAACCCACTGATGCTGCAGCAAACTCATCCTGGCCCATCAGGTGCCATCAGTCTGTGACCACACTGAAATCATTTAATGGACAAATCGTCCATCTGCAACTCGAGCTGTGTCTTTTGTTTTGTTTTTCAGCCCTGCAACCCAATTACAAATCAATTGTGCTCCTTTCCTGGACCTCACTCCTTTTAAAATGGACATCAGGGTCCACATCCTTAATGAGTGGCTCCTGAAAGGCACTTTTGTATCTTTGGGAACAGGTTCCAAACAGATGCAGAGCAGGAGCTCAGGGGATGGAAGCACAAACAGAGGACAAACCTGTCCTACATCATCCTGGAAAGGAGAGAAAATCAAGGCAACTCAGATGTGGCAACACTGGAATTTTCCAAAGCATAAAGAAGTAATTTTGCAAAGCATAAAGAAGTCAAAATTAGATCAGTAATGAGAACAGAGGCTTTGGAAATTATTCATCTGCAGTGAGCAAAGTAACAAAGAAGCTTAACTGAATGTCATCATAAATAAGGACTTTTTCGAGCTCATAAACTTGTCTCCCAACTGGATATTCCTCTGACACATCAGCCCCTCCTCATTCCCTGTTCTCCTGTACAGATCCCACCACCAAAGGCTTGGAAAAAAACATGGCAAGCTGCTCACAGACTTCAGGTTGGCATTATCAGCCCATGATTTTTGATTCTTTATCTTTCAAAATCCTGGTAAATCCAAAGTGAGTCATTAAAAGAGGTGTAAATACCTGGTGGTGATGCAAAAACCAGCAGGTGAAGCAGATGAAAGTGAGATTTTTCTGCTGGACTATGGAAAAGCCACAACATTACTTTAATCTGTTTACTACAAGGAAAACAAAGATGTTGCACACACATTTTGTTGGCTCGTGTCTCTGAAGGCTGATAATTCAGTGTATTAATGTGATTGCCACCTGGAGAGTCAAAGGATACAGAGCAAAACAAGGCTTTGGGGAAAAGCATCCTCTCAGCCATATGGAAGGATGACAAAGAGTCGGCCCTCTCCTGGAAATGGCGACAACATTTCGTCTGTGAGCAAAATAAATGAATTTCTTCTGTTTAATCCTTGGTGCGCAAAGACAAGAAGTGTTCACTGATGTTAATGACCAAGGCAAAGGTCAGCCCAGCTTTGGGGAACAGTCCAGTCAAGCAAAGCCTGGGAACATATGCCTAATTCCAAGTATAATTGACTAAAGTGGCTAAAATTGAGCACCTGCTTAAGTGCTTTGATGGCTCGGTGCCTAATGAAATATTAATCACAAATGGCAGCGAGCCACTACACCAAGAAGGTCTTATTTACCCTGAATTGATTTATATAATAATTAAGGTCTAGATAATCAGCCATAGTAGGACGCCTGACAGTGTTCTCACCTGAATCAGCACATTTCAGCAGTGCTGAACCCACAGTGAAACATTCCTGGTTCTAATTAACCTTGTCAGGGGTTTTCTTTTGGCAGGGAGCTTGCAGAGCAGTGGTACCACCCCAGCCACTGCTGTGCATTGAGCCTCGACTCTTAAAACTCCTCCCAACTCTTCTGTACATCTCTTTTTTCAAGAGAAAAGAGGAATTTGGGCAAGACTTTGCCTGTGCATTCTTTAAGATGTTATGTAATCAAGGTGCTAACAGCTCTAATAAATGAGGTGAATTGTTACAATGACAGGCAATAGCAAAAATGACATTTTTGTCACAAGATCAGTGTCACGAAATGAGGATAACTTGGTATTACTATTCCCTCTCAACTTTAAATTTTCCCCACATTTTTCAGAAGCAAATTAAATACATTCAAGTTAGCACCAAACCAAAGAGATCAGAATAGAATACGCACTCAAATGTTCTTTTCTACTCTGTCTTTCCTCAGTATTACAACAATTTCTACTTCTAAAAAATCACATTAACTCTGAGCTCTTGGTTTATCAGATTCCAATTAGAGGAGGCTGATGTTTTCCAAGGTATTTTAATAAGTCAAAAATATTTTTTTAATTAGGTTGGAACATCTTGCAAATAAAATATTGCACTACAATCCAATCAAATCAAATCAAATTAATATTTGTCACATGCCACTTGGCACTTCCCACCAAGTGGGGCCAGTTCTGCTGCCTGTGCTGGTTTCAGATGTGTGGAACCAGTGCCTGCCAAAGGCAGGGCTGAGGAGAACTCGTACGTGTGCTGGATTTTCAATCATTTACTCATCCATCTCAATCTGGCAGAACATTTGTGTTTGAAAAGATGAGAGTTTGGACAATGTAACCTTATTAAAATAAGCTTTCACCGAGCTGCAAAGAACCCTCACCTGCTGCCTGAGGACAGCTGTGGATGTCACTGTTTTCGAGCGCTGATCTTCTTAGAAAAAGGAACAATTTTGGACAAATACCTGATTTAATCCCAGTCCCACAGCAAACAGCATCTCAGGGCAGGAGCAGTTGCATTTCCATAATGTGGTACAAGTGCCCTGGGCTCTGGGCAGTAAATCCAGCCCAGGCAATGCTGGGATCTGCAGCAGCAGCTGTCGAGCCCTGACCAGCCAGGCCCAGCTCTGTGCTGGGCTGGACTGGGAATGCTGGGCGCAGGTGCACAGTGCCCAGAGCAGGGGCTCCTGAATGGAACATCTCCAGCTGGACTCAACAGTGATTCCTGACAGATGAGCCAAATCCAAGAACACCTGTTAGCTTTGGGAAGAAGGAAAGAAACCTGGCACCATAATGTGGGATGAATCATCAGAATATAAAGGCAGGAACAGCATTAAAGGGAAAGAATGGATCTGCTTTCAGCTCCGCGAGCGACACAAGAATTTTTAATATTTGTCACATTCTTTCTAGCGGGACGGTGACTCATTTAGATCAGGATCCTTTCATAGCTCAGCTTCAACCAAATTACAAAGGGAGCTCTCAAACAAAGAGCACATTAAAGGCAGGTTTGAAGAAGACAATGCTCCAAAGGAGCTCGGAGCCTGCACGCTCCCTCAGACAACGTCAGGCCAGGATAAAGAGAACTCAGCGTGAGGAGCTGCTGGGCTGCTTGTGGCAGCTCTTAACCACAGCTCCCTGGAGCTTAAAGGCACCTATTCCACACATGGAGGTGAAGTCCAGAACAGGGGGATGCAAAGGGGGCCCAGCCCAGGCAGGATGGGGGTGGGCACTTCACTGGAGAGAGGATAGGAAGCCCAGGACAGCAAGAACAGGAGGGAGCTCTGTGCTGGGAAGGTCCTCACGGGGTCTATTCCAATGTCTCAGGGTCTGTTCCAATGTCACAGGGTCCTTCCCAATGTCTCAGGGTCCTTCCCAATGTCTCAGGGTCCTTCCCAATGTCACAGGGTCTATTCCAATGTCTCAAGGTCTATTCCAGTGTCTCAGGGCCTATTCCAGTGTCACAGGATCCTTCCCAATATCTCAGGGTCTATTCCAATGTCACAGGGTCCTCCCCAATATCTCAGGGTCTATTCCAACATCTCAGGGTCTATTCCAATGTCTCAGATGCCCAGGTCAGACACAAAACGTACGGCAGGAGCTTGTACTCAGTACATTTTCCTTATCCTGTCTAAAATCAAGACATTTCCAGCTCAGGGAAAGCTTTTAGCTCCAAGAAAATCTTGTTTCTAACTACCTTAACACTCTGAACCATAAAGACAAACCCTGCAGAATAAAATCAAGGCTATTTTAAACTTATGAGTCAGATTTTCTCTTAATTTCCACCACAGAAGCAATTTGTTACTCCAAGTTAAGAGATTTGCCTTACAAACAGTGCTGTT
Source organism: Eopsaltria australis (assembly GCA_034509425.1). Lineage (NCBI taxonomy): Eukaryota > Metazoa > Chordata > Aves > Passeriformes > Petroicidae > Eopsaltria > Eopsaltria australis. The sequence continues at coordinate 45,530 of JAVTVJ010000712.1, forward strand.
ACCTGAGGAGGAACACAAATTGCAGTGCAGACTTCCAGCTGTGGGGCAGCTCCTGACCTACTTCAGATCATCTCTGTCATGTCTCCGAGCTTTCAAACATCACCTGGAATGACGCAGGTCACAGAGAAATGGGCTGGGAAACATTTAAGATTGCTGCAGAATCAATTGAGTGTGAATGAGAAGCCTTTTGGGACGTCTGTCTGTGCTGAGGTGGAATTCCTGCTTTGATCTTAAAAAACCCTCCTCAGACAAGTGGGTTAATGAAGACCATCAATAAAGAGGTCAAAATACCTTGGGCACCTTTTGGCAGAGATCCTGGAAAGGTTAATGGATGAAATGGAAATGGAAATCCACCTCCAGCCTGCCACGTGTCTGCTACATTCCCACAACATCTGTGTTTGCAGGGAACAATTCCCTGCATGTGCTGGCTGGAGAGGTTTTGGGAACTCAGTTTGGATAATATTATTATTAGCAAAGGGGAAAATAGGTTTAATAATCGTGTCATGTGGCTCATCCATCACCTCGGTCTCCACAACACTGGCAGAGATCCCCGACAAGGAAAGCGACCGTGGATTATTTTAGGAAGCCAATGAACTGTGGACAAGGCATGTCTGCAGAAATGCTGCTGTTCCAGGATTTCAAACAGTAACAGCTCAGGAGAAGTGGATACACTGAAACACTGGATGGGCAAAGCAGCAGGGACAGGGATTGAGTGCCAGCAGTGCTGCCACCACACAGCTCCCATCGCACCCCGTCTCAGCTGATTGGGAAACTCATCTGCTTCCCAAAGGGGAATTCTATTCATTTATTTATTCTGCCTTTCCTTAGGAATGCTGGGATAGCAACTGCACAGGACAGAAACAGTCAGTTTGCTGTGGATTAGTTCTCCCCTGATGTTCAAATCTCTTGTCTTGGCTCGGTTGGGGTAAAATGAGCACAGAACTGTCATTGTCCCATCACAGTCTCCTCCCAAAATCAGTGACAGAGGGGCATTACTTGAGTGAAATGATCAGTTGTGGAAGTTCCTCCCTCTCTTGGTGATTTGCTCCCTCCCTGAGCCAGGTTTGTGCTGCCAGTGACATTTTCCAGAGGGTTTGCACACTCCCTGTCCCTGTCCTTGCCCACAGTCCCTTCACGCCTCCCACGCCATCCAGCACAACTCCAGATGTTCCCATTATCCCCAGAAACATCCGATCCTCTCCTGAACCCCACCAAGCTCCTCTCCTGTGGGAACTCCCTCCACAGGTTTATGATGCATTTGTGTAAATACTTATTTTCTTTAATGGCTTTCATTCTGCTGCCTTTGGCTTTCATTACAAGTCCCCTGCTCCTTGTGTTATAGGAAAGGCTGAGTGCAAGGGCCAGATTTACCTTCTGTGTGTGCAATCCATTACTGGGATCTCTCCATCAGGTGCCCTCTTTATGTCCCCTCTCTGCACTAAACCGTCCCAGAGTTTTAATTCTCCCCTCACACAGAAGCCATTCAAAGCCATTTGCCGTAATTAAAACAATTAATTTCAGCAAAAAAAATCCAGGCTGCTACACAGAGAATTCAGAAAGGAGAGAGGAAGAAGCTGAACCACTGAGCATCCTCCATCTACTGGGACTTTTTGGAAGCCTTTCCCTGCACACATTTCCATGCAGAGAAGCCCACTGCTCTCAGGAAACCCAGCTAATAATATTGAAGTGTTTTAATAATCTGGTGAAGTGCAATGAATGTGTTTAATTTATTAAGAGTTTCTGCAGCAGCACTGCTGGGTTTAAATTCCTGCTACAAGAATTTAAATTTATTGCTACAGCAGGCATTAACTTACGGGCCTGCTTTTCCTGGGAGCAGCAAATTGAGAGGAAGAAAACTAAAAGAAAATTTTCTTTATCCACAAGAATCTCTGGGACACGGCATTAAAAATGTCTTTACAATGAAATCGAGATAAAGATTTTTTTTTGTAGCTGAACTTGAGTCTATGAATATTTAACAGCACCAACATCTAATTAACATTTCAGCAGAGATGACCTTTCCAGGAAATAGGCATGTATATATAAATATATGTAATTTTTTTGGCTGATAAGGTGGTATGGATGCCATGTCCTTTAGGAGAGACAACTGCAAGGAACATTTTTTAAACCTTGTGGTTTGTTGGGGTAAGTTCCTTACTAGACTGTAAATAACTGAGGTAGGGCATTAATTAAATGACAGCCAGCTCATTCTCTTCTTCTCCCCAAAAAAAGCTTGAAAATTCAACTTTGTGACACAAGACGTGGTGTCAGCTCTGAGTGAAACACTCCCAGCTGCTCAATCTTCAATCCATTCCTGCTGCAATTCTGTTTCCTTTAATCCTTCTGTGTTCTTAAAACAGTCTCATAATTCTGAAGTAACAGAAATAACCAAATAATTGGTTTGAAGCTGTTTGGAATGATATTTAGGAAGATTAGTGAAAATAACCAGTGGATTGCCAGGGGGAGCAGCAGAGAGGTGAGAGGGGACAGACCATCCAAACCAGGACACGCCTCATTTCCATCTGACTTCTTTCGCTAAAACGCTGAAAAATAAAACAACCAAAAATCCTCTGCCTCGATAAAAATAATCAGTGAAGTCTCAAGCCATGACACAAAGAGTTGCACTCTGGTTAATGAGCCTGGCAGCCAGGGGAAATACCCAGAACACTTTGATACCTTCCCTTTACTGCACTGAAAGGAAAGTGAGATGTTATTCACAACCGCATCTAAAGGACAAGCAAAGATTGTTTATCAACCTCAGAGCCTCCCACCACTGAGCAGGGCCCTGATGATTCCCTTTATTAAACCCAGCTCTTCACCAGAGCTCTGCAGAGGGCTTGGATGGACCCTTAAATCAAATCCATGAGAGGTCCTGAAGCTTCTGAACAAAGCTGTGTTTCAGCTGGAGGATGTATTTATTTGTTCTGCTTTGTAACAGCTTCTCACAAAACAGCAAAGCCTTTGTTTGACCCTTTGCTGAGATAAACTACACTGGGTTAGTTACTCTCTGCTCTGAAGAAAACTAATTACTCGACATGAATCCAAGACAAGAGACACTTTCTTCTTGCAAGGGCAAGGAAAGCCCACCCTGCCCAGCCAAGCCTCCTTTTGAAAAGTTTAACACAGGACGAGGAGCTGTGCTCCATAATTCACTGAATTCACACCCGGCTGCACAAGGAGCAGCAGCTCTGAACCATCCCTGCAGAGCTCCAGCGCCCTGGGTGGCCACAGACAACTCCCCAGGCTGCTCAGAGAGGCTGGGAAACACTCAGAACCGTGTTCTCTCTTCAAAGTACTGTCATTTTACCCAGCTTCCTCTAAAACACACAACTGTGGTAGAAAAAAGGGGAGAAAAAATAGCCTCCAAAAGCAGATCTGTATAATTAGTTATCCAACTGTCTCTTGCTGCAGTCAGGTAAGAAATACAGCATTTATGTTTTATAAAAGGAGTGTGATTTAATTGCCTGCAGAAATAACCTGTTCCTTTCCCCTGTTTCCATGGCTGGTGGATTTTGGGGGTTTTGGGGTGGTCTGCCTTGTTTTGTTGTTGTTTTGGGGTTTTTCTTTGTAGAATGCAGGATGGTTGAATTAAATGCTTCACATGACAGAGGAATAAACTTTATTCCTCGTGGTATAAAACCACATCTGCACTTTGCAGCTACAGGTTCTTCCACCCTCACACAGAACAGGATCAGGAACTCCATCTCCAACAGGAATCCAGCCTGGATTCCCACTGGCAGTCAGCACTTTGCTTTACATTTTTATAAACAGCCAACTTTTCTGCCTCCTGTTCTGATGACAATCATTGTTTGGCTGTCCAGTTCCAGCTACAATAACCTTCTGGACAAAACGTTTCATACCACAGCTCCTGCCAAAAATTTAATTGCATCCAGCGATGCATCAGAAACAAAAGTGTTACCTAATGAATTTTTTCCTTAACTGTGGCTTTATCTTTCCTTCTTCACTAATTCCTCAGGGTTGCTGGAATGCAGATCCTGCCCCTGCCTGAGCAGTCACCAGTACCCTGACTGCTGGTTTTGAGGGCAGGATCTCCTCTTCCAGGCAGCAATAAAACTCTCCCAGTTCATCCCTGATTTTTTTTTTTTTTTTTTTTTTGTGATTATTAAATGTTTGAGATGGTTCACACACAAAGATGGGCACCAGCCCAAGTTTGAGCTGAGGTGAAGCAAAGATCTGCTCACAGACAGGGATGTGCTTCCCTGGAAAATTAAATCCAATGAAGTGCAACAACTCTGGTGGCACCTGGGGACAGGAGCTGGACGTTTGCCCGAATTTAGCAACATCAGCCTACCTAATGTTAAAAATACACTTAAGTACCTTTTAAATCAAATCTCTCTTTATTTTCTTGAAGAAAAAAAATTGAGTACCAGTGTGAAGTGCTGGCCTGATTGCTCTCATGAATGTGGCTCTGAAGTCTTGGTGAAAGCAAATCCATCTTTGTGGGTGCACTTTGCACATTTTGTGCTGACACCCAAGTAAGGTGAGCAGCTGACTGAAAGCTCCCTCAGTTTGTTATTCCTGATGAAGGTAAGGAACCCAGCCAAGATATAAAACTGAGATTGCTAAGGAGCAGAGAATCATAGGAAAGTCTGGGTTGGAAGGGACCTTAAATCCCATGCAGTGCCACCCCTGCCTGGCAGGGACACCTCCCACTGTCCCAGGCTGCTCCAAGCCCTGTCCAGCCTGGCCTTGGGCACTGCCAGGGATCCAGGGGCAGCCACAGCTTCCCTGGGCACCCTGTGCCAGGGTCTCCCCATCCTCCTAGGGAAGGATTTAAGTGTGTTTGTAAAGAAATCCCACAGCAGGTGCCATCCCTCGTGGTGCAGGTTTCGGGACTGCTGTTCCTGTGTTTTGCTCATCGAGCCGTGTTGAGCATCCGAGGTGTGAGACTGAACTTCTCCCTGGCAGTGTGTGAGGTCACACAGGGAGCACTTGAGAACCTGACCTTCCCAAAGCCCAGAACTCCAACTGTGACATTTACACAGATGAAATATCCCCTGCTCCAAGCAAGACTTTTCAATTTATCCAGCGTGTGCTGTCACAATTCCGAATTGTCACAGTCTGACGTGGATCCTTCTGCAGCTGCTGACAGATGAGCAATTCCCTGCCCAGCCACAGCCTTGGAATGCTCTGTTTGCCACGAACTTTAACAGGATGAGACCCCAGGAGGCCTGGGGAGTGTAAAACAGTGCAACAACCCTACAACAAACATTAAAATAATGTCATTTCTGCCCTCACCGGGACCGGGGTCAGGCCACTGACATGATTTCAGAACACTGCCTTGGAGCTCTCCGTAGGCAGGAGTACAGAATCCTGCTTGAAATCCAGCAATGGTACAAACTCCCATCTCTTTCCTCTCCTTTCCACTCTAACGTTCAACTCTGCTGTATTTTAGAAACAAAATCAAAGTGTTCTCAGTAGCACTAAACATCTGATGTGATCCTCACACAGCTTCTTTGAGAGTTCCACTTCTCAGAATTTTTTGCAGCTGATTCCCAATGACAGCTATTTTCATTTTTCAGGATAATGCTGGGTTTTTTTAAATAGCAGAGTGATTTCTGGTCTGGGGAGAAAGTCATTAAGTACTGTCCTTTCCTCCTCACCTCTGATGAGATCAGAACGGGCACAGGCAAAGCCCTCGCTGCTCCTGCCCACAAATCAATATTTACTGCAGCACAGGAGGAGGGACAGGGGATGGAAGACAAAAAAAGCTCCGTTTCTAATGACAATTTTCCTTCCTCACCCCTGTTCTTGCAGGTGCTGTTTATTAAGAGCGAGTGAAGAACTCCTGATGGCTGAGTTCTGCTGCCAGAACAACTCCAGCAAGCTAAATATTATTTGTTATTCAGCTCATCTTTCCCACGGTCCCTCTGCTCTTCTCCAATTCCGAGCACGGATTTGCAGCCACCTCCAGCACCACTTCAGACACCCGGCAGAGGAAGAGTTTTTATCATTGTTTTTATAATTGCTCCACACTCCTTTGCAGTTGGATCCCAGCTACACCTAAAGGGGACCAAAAACACCACAGTGAGAGGCTCAATAATGACTCTTGAGCTCCAGAAGTCAAAGAGTTCAAGTCAGAAGAAGGAACTTGGTCTTCTTTGGAAGTTGGTGGTTTAAGCAGATTACACTGAATTTTCTGGAAATTGCTGCTGCAAAGTCTTCTGAACATCTGCCATTCCCTCCCAGCACCTTTCCTTTGGGTTCTGATGGAAAATTCATTAAATCCCACAAATTTATGACCCACTGGTGACTTTGAGCCCTGAAATCTCACTGCTGCTCTGTACAAAGCACTGAGCTCTGGACACTGCAACCTGGGAAATTTCCCCATCTAATTCATTTTTGATAAACCTTTACTGTGCTACTGGAATTCTCATATTCCTGCAGACAATCCAACAGAGTCACCCTGAAACAGTAAAGCTGAGTTTCTGCTTGGAATCCAAAAGAAATTCATAATATTCTCACTTTAAAATTTAGAGAGCTCAAACTACTCCCTGTGAGATCATTTTGCTATGTTAATACCTCAGTAATTTTCTTATTCATCCCATTTTTCATTTAGGCCATTTTTTTTTTTTTAATAATAACCTTTTAAGCCTTTTTCTTCTGTATTCTGACTGATGTAAATCCCCAAATTCACTGTATTTTTTTGATTGTTGGTTGCCTTTTTTTGCATTATTCAAACGAAGGCCAAATTCCCTTTTTCTTCCATTATCATTCCAGAATCAGCCTCGCTGTCAGCACTGTCAGTGCCAGGAATAATTCCATTATTCCTTCCAAAAACACCCCTGAACCCAGACAAACCAGTACATTAGGAACTCCTGTAACACAGTTTGAAATATCCATTTTTTTCTGTCCAGTTTCTCCATTTATCACCTCTGGTTTGGGCTACAACAAATTGAAGTCAACCTGGATTTTAGAATGTCATGAGAAAAGCTTAGCAGGAAAAAGTGATAGAATTGTGCCTGAAACTGCCCCGCAGTAAGAACAGATGGGTTTTATGTGCTTTATTAGGGATTTCCAAGGTCCAGCCCCTGTGCTATGGAGATCTTTTCTCACTTCCGAATTTGACTCATTGATTCTGAGTTACTCCTCACTAAACACTGCAATCTCAGAAAGAACCATGGAATCATTAACGTTGGGAAAGACCTTTGAGCTCATCCAACTGTCCAGCACCAAACCATGTCCTCAAGTGCCACATCCACACCTTTTTTGAACATTGCAAGGATGGAAACTCCACCACTCCCGTGAGCAGTCCATTCCAATGCTTGACAACGTTTCCAATGAGGATATTTTTCCCAATATCTGCCTTTCCTGGTGCAACCTGAGCCCATTCCACACACGCACACAGGGAGAGGAGCACAGCACTCCCATCAGCAGACTGCTCACATTTAGATTTTGTGCTTCTTAAGCAAAATCTTTTATTTGAAATAAAAGTCCTCCACTTTCACCATCAAGACAGAAGTGTGGGCTCTGCCCTCAGCCCTACAAATGTGATTTCTGACCGAGCCCACAATTCCAAATATCACAATGGCTGAAAATAACTCCCAAAAGACAAAACAATTTATAGTGCTGCTACAAGTATTAACTCATCTTCTTGCATGAGGTAATCAGCTTGTCTAAAATATTTCATCCCTGCCCACAGAATCTATTTTTTCTTGCCCTTTCCAGTGCCTACCGTGGCAGCAGGGTAATTTAATGCTGCTTCAAATCTTCTGTGACCTGGGGCTCCAGCACCAGCTGAGCAGCTGCCTGTGCCTGCTTCGTGTGACTCAAAAGTCTTGCTAAATTCACAGCATCAATATTGAGCATTTACCTTAATTATCCTTTTTTTTTCCCTTTTATTCTGCAGAGTATCTCTAATAAAAATATTTTAGCCAATAATTCACCCTGTGTTGCACTTTGTGTAGGTTTAAAAGATTAGGGAAAACAGGAAATTAGGAAATTTCTGCTGTTCCCAATTCCTTCACACCCCTCACATCCTGGTTCTCACCTTTCCACATTACCAGGCTTAAAACACTTCTGAGTGAGTGTTTTCTTTTTCTGGCAGCTAAACAAACAAACCACACACATTAATTTTAATGAGCACCTCAAGGTTTTTCTCGAAAAGAACTCTGAAGAATATTTAATAGCTGAGATAAACACTCCATTAAGGTAAGGAGGTTGTTAAGTATTACAGTTCCTTAAATACTGTCCCCGTGGAGATCACATTGATCACTAAAAAATGGAAAAGAGAGGAACAACTGAGTGCAGGTGGTGGGGGAGAGATTTTGTGAGTGAAAAAATTTGTGGTGGGGCACTGGGGTCGGGCCAGAATTTCTTGCAGGCACAAGAAGAAAAGCAGGGTTTTTTGGGAATTTCTAACTCATACTGCCCCAACCCCAAACCCCTCTGAACCTTCCTGTGTGCTCTGCACTCAGATGGAGCCCGAGCAGTGAGGATTGCTCTCTGGAAAAGGGATTTGGGAGCTCAGCTTCATCCCTACAGAAGCTCAGAGCGGCTGCCTTGGTGCCACTAACTATTGCTCCCAAATCCATCCGTGGCTGTGGCGTTAACGCCACACCGAGCAAATCCAACATTCAGGACAGCACCAAAAAACAACACCTGATGAATGCCAGAGCTGGGGGTGCCCTGCAGAGCAGCCAGTGCCTGGAGAAGCCCCTCCTTTCTGAATGGGATTTTTAAATCACGGAAAATAAAACCCCTGCCTGCCCTCAGAATGCCAGGATGGAGACCGTGCCCATCACGGCAAGAGCAAGATTCAGACAAACATCTGTGGGTGTTTCACTTTAATGCATGGGCACTGCACTGATTTGGGGAGATCCACATGGAAATATCCTGATTTTTCACACACAGAATCCCTGGGTTGGAAGAGACCTTCAAGATCATCGAGTCCAGCCCATGCCCCAACACCTCCACCAAACCATGGCACCAAGTGCCACATTCAATCTTTTTTTTTAACATATCCAGAGATGGTGACTCCACCACCTCCCCAGGCAGAAGATTCCAGTACTTTGTCACTCTTTCAGTAAAAAACTTTTTCCTAACATCACATCCAACCTAAATTTCCACATGCAAATATCCTGATTTTTGATTATTGTGCCAAACCACCCAAGAAAGAAGCAAGGCATTTTTCTGAGGGACATCAGTGCAGCACAAAGATCATCAGTGGGGCTTGTAATCGTAATTTGGAAACAAAAGTTAATTTTGTTACCAAATTTTGCCTTTCAGGTCACTATGTCCATGTTCCACCAGTTCAAACATGTTGAGACAGAATTATTTTCAAGGAGTAAATTCTTACCACAGCCTGCTTAGGGAAAGTGACTTTGATGAAAGGAGAAAAAAAATCCTAAAATAAAATATTCATTTGATGAGAAATTCCGAAGATATTCCATTACTTTTAATTCTCCTTCTTTGGGTCAGCTCTCACTTTTGAGCTCCTAATAAATTGTGCATCGTTAGAAGTTTTTAGACATTGCAAACATTCAGCAATGCCTCGTTTTATGTGCTGTGCAAAGATGCAAAAGGGAGGCAAAACACCAAAGCAGAAATGGCATAAAAATAGCCAACAGTTTTTTTAATCTGCAGAGCCTTTTGCCTCCACCACCAGCTGAACCATCTGCTCTGCAGTTGTTCAGGTCTGCAGGAAGGAGGGAGTCAAAACACAAATTCTGTGTTGTTTAAAGCTTTGACAATCTGCTGGGTAAAGGAGTTTCTTTCAGTAATAATAAATAATAAAGAAATAATAAATAATAATGATTTATTTTTAACAGTGCAACCAAAGTAGGTCTGCAAAACAAATTTAAGATGAAAATAAAAGCTCTGGTGGCTGATTATGTCTTCGAAGGTAGTCAGATGTTCTCCAGCTCCTGAGCAGGTGACAGATGCTCCCCTAACCCATCAATGGGTCCTCACTCTCTGTCCTTTATTCACAGGAATTCCTCACAGGAGAGGAAGCCAGGCAGTGACTGCAGCACTCATTTTACACCTTGAGACTTTATTTTTGCCTTTTTCCCCAATAAAAACTTCCTCAAGAGCCTCCCAAAAGCCATTTACTGCTGCTCGGTGTGTCCAGGCGGAGGGGATGGAGGCACGGAAAGCTGGGAGGATCCACAAGGATGGAGAAACTCCTGAGGGACAATTCCGATGAGCAGAAAGGTCACAGGGTCAGCCAGCAGCACACTCACCCTCGGAATCATCCTTTTAGCAGATCAATAAAGCACTCTGCAGGCTCTGGGGAGGGTCACACCCAGCAGCAGCTGGAGCAGGGCCAGGCAGAGCCCCAGCTCAGCAGATCCTGCAGCTCCAGGTGTGGGAATGTTCCACCTGAACGGGAATAACCACAGGGATCACTCCATGCAGGGTTTCCCACAGACCTCAGATGGGTTCAGGCCGTGTACCCAGGGATTTCACCGTTAACACAACCACACTAAAAAATTACTTTACACCCCTGCTGCCACCTTCAGGCTTTCAAACACCCCACCAAATCTGGGCTGGGAGATCTCCCATTCCAAATTCCTGCTGGCTGAGCAGCCTGGATTTTCAATGAAATAAACAGACTGGCAGACTGGATATTCAATCAAAACCCTACAACGTGTTAGGTAAGTTAGGCTTGATCTACAGAGGACATCTGATAATTTCTTCAAATCCTTTAAATGGGGTTTAAACATGGATCATGTTTAACAAAATTGGCTCAAAGACCTCAAACCAAGAGATTTTGTGCCATGAAATGCATCTCATTTGTGTTCCTGATCCAGCAGATTTGACACAGAATGGTTTTAATGGCTTTGGAGCTCTTGGGTTGAGGTCTCTACCCCTCCAAAGATGAAGCAAACAGGAAGTTTGGGAATATTTGTATCTGTTTTCCACCTGAAGCCAAAGGCACTCCCCAAAGCTCAGGGAAAAGGGAAGAGCAAAAGCAAAAACTGCTGAAGGATGAAGCAAGCCCAGCTGGGCTCTACCCTTCATCTTTTACATCACCTTCCATATCTATTTTCCTGTCTCTTGTCATAAAAAGAGGGACAAATGTGTTGATCCGAGCAGCCAATGGAACGTGAACCCACAATTTGTGTCCCCTTTCTTTCCTCTTTCAGCAAATCCATCCCTGATCCCAAGGATTCCCCTTGGTCCCTTCCTGGCCCTTCCTCACTGCAGCACGATCAGGAACTTCACCGAGTCCAACCCATTTCCAAGCAGGATTCTGAAATCCCCCAAGCCAGGCTGGCAGGACAGTGAAGGCACATTCCTGATCCCAGATTCCTGCTGTCCATTGAACAGGCACCAAGGCTGCAACAGCCACTCTGCAGCTCCTCAAATTCCCTTCCTGGGGATTTCATTTAATACAAATAATATACATTAACAATGCATATTTTGCTTTTCTTGGGGGATGGTTCTCTGTAACTCCTTCATTATTTATGTTTTTTTAATATGCTGGAGATGGCTGTTCCACTCCAGCCCGGCTTCACCACTCTAAAACCCCCTCAAAAGAAACCCTGAAACCTTTCACAGCCCTTTAAGGGATTTTGGTTAGAATTAATAATACACATTAATAATTCAATTTTTCTTTTTTGCCTGGTGGTGGATGAGCAGTTTTCACAGTGGCTGAGCAGTTTTCACGCAGCAGTACCAATCTGCATTAATAATGCAATTTTTTCCCCTATTTTTAAGTGGCTGATGGGCAGGTTGCTTATGAAATAATCAGCTTTAATAATAGGTAGTTTGGTTTTGCAGTGACTCAAAACCCGGAGAGACTCACGATGTGTCGCAAACATTCACTAAAGATAGAACCCATCAATCCCCTCTGCCTTCCCTGCGAGGAGCACTGGAAGGATTCACCCACCAACCACTTCCTCCAAGCCTCTGCAGCAGCATCCAAATAAATCCTGGGAATTCTCCCTCTCCTCGTGACCAGCACTGGGAATTTCTACTCCCACCTGCCAGCAGGAATAAAATTTAAAATCGTTTCACCATCACGAAAGGGAAAAGAAGGAAAAAATCAAGATAATCACAGAATCACTGAGGCTGAGAAAGCCCTGGGGACACTCAGGGGTTCTTCTGCAAAAAAGGCCTTGAAATTCCTAAAAATCCCACCTGGCCTTAAAATATTTCTTTGCAATTCTAGCAACAATCCCTTTCTACCCTTCATCCCCCCCTGACCCTTTTTTCTGGTTTATGAGAAACCAGTTTGGAAGAATTTCCTGCCCCTAATGGTTTCCTGGCTGGTTTTTGTGCTGTGCCCTAGTGCAGGATCTAAAAGCAGGTGATAGATTCAGGTATTGATTCCCTTTAAAGCTGCTTTATCAGATGGGAGAGAGATTTTTATCCCCCTGCCACCTCAGGGCCCAGAGCTTTTAGGAGCTGGACAATTATGAGTTTGAAACTGTCCATTTAAAGGAGATACCAATATATCACTCTATGGTTTTTAAAATACAGGAAGCTTACATGCCACTGAATTGCATCATCTTTACAGCTGCTGGAAATGCTCACAATATTTAAATGCATAAAAACATTAATTCCAACAGGACAAAGCCAGAATAAACAAGAAAGGGAAGAAAAAAAGAAATGGGTTTATCTGCCTTTGCAGTTTAACTGGAATTTATTTTTAGTTAATGATAACAGACTCCAAAAGTATCCAAGCACTGAGCAACAGCAGAAGCGTCATTTGGAGCAGAGTTAAACACACTTTCACTATCATTAATCATGGCAAAAGTGACAGAAGAAAAATGAGCTGGCTCGGTATATCTAATATATTAATTCTCCCTGCAGATTGGCTCAATGCATGAGCAAGTAAAAACAGGTAAACCTCTGGAAAAGTAGAGCAATGTCACTCTTTTTATCAGGAAGAAATAGAATTATTTTTTCCTCAAAGAAAGATTTTAGAAAGTTCTAAAAATCCAACGACTTTTCTGAAGTATGGCTGAATAATTACACTGAAAAAGTAACTGAACTACAGAAGCTAAACCTCAATTCTTATAGTTTTATATATTATTTATTTATATATATTATTTATATATTATATAGATATAGATAAGCTATAGACAGATATAGATGTTTTATGGCTGAGCACACTTTCCTTTCTTTTCCTCCCAGTTCCCACATTTTCTGCTAAGGATTGAGTCCTATTAATTTGCTGAAGATCTGGATCATTTTCTCCTTTAGAGCCACCCCAAAGCTGTGGTTTTTCCCCAAAATCATTTAGTTTTATTCCCGCTTTTAAGTTATTTATTTACAAAACCAAACTTTATTTGTTGCGTTGCTTTTTTCCCAATTTGGGTAAAATCTCAGCTACTGAGGGTGTCCTGGTGAGGCACACACAGGGAATGAGAGGTGAAGGGAACTTTTCCCTTTGTTCTGCTGGAATTCCAAGCTGGAAATTTCAGCTGTGAACTTCAGCTTCCTCCTGAATCCCTGAGATGTTCTTGCAGCTCTCTGGCACATATGGAGCCCTCCCTAAAAATACCCAGCAGAGCTTGCAGAGCTTGCAGAGCTGCTGACTTTGTTGGGACCACGGAGAAACATTGCCAGAAACCCAAAAATAACCAATTCAGACCTCCACCACCCAGTTCAGAGCTGACCTGAAGCCACACCAGCACCAAAAGCAAAGTGCTTGGGGAAGCCAAATTCAACCTCAGGATCGAGTTCTGTCTGCTCAGAACAAAGTCTCCAGACATTTGAGCAAAGTTTTTATAGATAAGGGAAGTTTCCTTTCATGGAACAGATCATGGAATGATGGAATAAAAAGGAGGAGATGGATAACTCTGTACTCACAGATTGTTCTGTCCCGAGTTATTCATGTCATCCATCTGCACCTCACATCTTCCTTCCCCAGCCTATTTTTTTCATCCTGAAGGTCATGGGAGGGATTTGATTTTCTGCTGCACAAAAAGTGCTAAAAACAGGGTGACAAAAAAAATGGGCCTTGGAAAGCCACAAACAATGAAAATATTTCAAGCAGCAACATTATAAATAACTTCAGGAGCAGTTGTAGCTGCACCCTGAGATTTGTGGGTCCTGTGCTGTCATCTGGCACTGTGAAATAGCAGAGAAATTCCTGATTTATTTGGGATAGCAGCTGTTTCCTACCTGGAATGGGAATGGGAGCCACTGCTTGGTGGGAATGAGGTAGAACCAGAAGAGCTGCAGGTAAAGGCAAGAAAAGAGGTAAGAACTGAGCACTCAGTGAAGTGTTGTACTGTTGGACACGAAAGAAACACGTAAATTTTAGAGTAGGTCAGGATTACTCAGGTAGGACCAGAAAAGAGAGTTTGTTTTTCTCTATTTTTTTTATTTTATATCTTTCTTAAGACAATCATGGATTGGTCAATGAGGTTACCACCTCTACAATTCCACAGGATAATGACACAGTCTATCATCTTTTCCACTTTAGGAGAAAGGAATGAAAACAATCTAAGAGTTCAAAACAATCTATGCTGATCAGAAAAACAAGGACTATGTTTATAGAAAATGTATGAGAAATTCTATTACTAAAGTAAAAACACAGAACGCTACAAAAACCAAGATGATAGTGAAGGATGTACAAGGACAGGAAATATTTAGCAAACAATAGAAAATCAATTTTTTAGCTCTTACGAAAAGCAGATGAAGCCACATTGGAATTGTGGCAACACGGAAAAATAAAGGAGCACCAGCAAAAATGGGCAAGGTGCAGTGTGGGCTCCAGCAGCACCCACATTTTCCAGCCCCAGGCATTCACAGACAGCTCCTTTGAGGGTGATTTACAGCAAGCCCACAGCCCATCTGCTCTGGAGAGCCCAGACACTAAAGACAATTTCCAAATTACACAAATTAAACACCGAGCAGGGACACAGCTTTCTCTCCTCACCTGATGGAATTTTTGTTTTGCACCTCGCCTGCTAAATGGTAAATAAACCAAGGGAAAAGGAGATGAAAAGGATTTCATTTGGTTCAAAAGTGATTTAAGCTCTCGGGTGGGTAATTAATAGAGGGCAAATTAAGTTTGAGCGAAATTAATTCCATTATTCTTGGGTAAAGCTGGAGTGGCTCAGGGAGAACAACGTGAGCCACACTGAGGTGAAGCTGCTTTTGAAAAGGCCTGAGCTGGTGCAGAACAACTTTATCCTCAGGGATAAGTGCAGAACATCTCCAGCACATCTCCCTCAATCACAATTCTGTTCCTGTTGCTTTGATGCTCGGGGAAAAACATTTATAAATCTGGAGTCAGGAGTTTTGTGTTCCTACAAATCACAGCAGGCAGGAAGTGCTGATGCAGCAGGGCCAAAACTTCCTGCAGGAATGGCAGTTCTCAGCCTCACCCCCTAAAATAACATTTCAGTTTGGGAATTACAGCAATTATTAATGAATTACAGCAGCCACAAGTGGCAAAAGGGGACGGCAACAGTTCCTGGACAACTGGAGCAGGACACTCAGGATGACTTGAGGGGATTTGTTTTATTTCCTGTCTCAGTATTTTTGATGATTTCAGTTGTTCCTTCTGACGTGCGGAATTGCTGGAGGTTTGTTATGGACTTCTGTGTTTAGGAGGTGATAATCCAAAGGAATTTTGGGGAAATCATTGAATGAGAAAGGTTGATTTGCTGAGAAGTTCCTGTTGGGTTCTCAGAACACAGAGACTGACAGCAAAGGTGAAGGAAAATGTGGAATCCCAGACTGAACAGATCTTCTGGGAAAAATCTGCAAAGTGAAACTGTTTTCATTGTGCCAGAACTGATCAGATTATGCTGCTTAATATTCTTCTAGCTCCTGTTTTCAGGGGGTGATTCCTGGTTTTCTTTATTCCCATGGAATGGGAAGGACAACATCAGCTGAACACACCCAGAACTGGTCTAAGATGCAGGATCGTGACATTTCCTGTGGCCAAACTACAAATAAATATTGCTGTCAGCTTCTAAGGTTCAATTTAACCACAGAAATTTATTCTTCTCCTTCTATTGGCCACTTTAACCACAAAATTTTATTATTCTCTGTTTTTTCTTGACTACATCATTTCACTGAAAATTCAGACTGACCTGACAGAAAACTTCTGTGTTCTCCATCAGCAGCAGAACACAATTTATTGTAAACGTTCCCTTTCTTGTTGAAATATTTAATATCAATCCGCTAAAACAGAAAAGCTGAATAATTATGAAAGATTTCCCACTTCCATATGGTTTTAAAGGCAGAGAGATCACTGCAATTTAGCTCTGGAGTTTGCATTTCTTGCCTATGACAAGGATGGATCCTGGGATGAGGTTGAGGCTCATTTAGTGAAGAAAGAGCGTAAGAAAAATTAAATAATAAAATTAAATTAAATTCCACTTCTCCAGCCTAAATACCTGTTCTACACAACCCCAAGGTCTTGAAAAAGAGTGAAAAATAAATATGCAGATATAGTTAGAACTCTTTTTTTCCTCTTATTAAGATTGTGAGGGTCAAAGTCTGGAGCAGAATTTTCATGCCCTTCAAACTGAGACCAAATATTGTCACACCATGATCTCCAAATCCTGAACTCTGCCTCTGGTGTGGGAAATGCCCCAACTCACAGAAGGAGCCCTGCACCACGAAAAGTTTGGCTTTATAAATTTTCATTCTTATAAAGAATGGCTTTATAAATCTTGATTCAGAGTTCCCAAACCACTGCAAAAACGCAGCCTTAAAAAATCCCAAATAAATGTTCATTTAATCTTTTGGCACTTCACAAATATTTCTCTTTGGTATTTCATTTTCCCTCCTTTACAGCTATCACCCAATTTAGAAAAAAAAAACCCAAACATATAAACATCTTTGCCAATTAAGAAATTTATTGGAAAAATTGCTCACTGAAAGAAATTTAAGCTTAAGATGGTATTAGTCATGTCCTCAGTTATTTATTTCCCTGCACAGCCATAGAGGAACAATCATTTTATTGTCTTTTCTCTTAAATGCTGTTTCTTTAAAGAGCCAAGAATGGAAGCAAAGCACTTTGTTTTAATAAGGTCATGCTTCTCATTAAATAATTTACATATTGAAGGTGAAATCCTTATCTCTCTACAGTAACAAGTATTTTTGTCTAACCTTGAGGAGTGGAAAAAGCAGGAATGAGGCTGTCCTGAATGAAAAACAAAAGGGGTTTTTGTGCTTTTTGGCACTTGCAATTGTTCCCCCGGAGTTCCCATTCACACCCACTCTTAGTGAGGGAACACTGCTGACAATTAAACCAAATTTATCCTGATTCTCCCAAAAGCTGCAGCCACAGCTCCAGGGATTGCCTTGATAGGGGACAAAGCTGTGCCACAGCCTAAAAATGTCACCAGCACTACCTGGAGAGAAAGGGACAGGTGATGGCAGCGTGGCAAGTTTGCTTCTCCTCAAAAATCATTTCAACAGGAAATATAAAGGATTGTTGCACACTCTGATACAGATCTCAAGGCTAAGTCCTGCAAGGATTTTCCAGTGCAGCAGACACCTGGATTTGGCTGGAAAAAGCAAATTTGTGAGGGACTTCCCTGCTCTTTTCCCAGCTGAGGAAAGGGAGATGCTTTCCTCTTCTTCTCCTTTTTCCTTACCTTCCTTCTCCTATTTCCTCATATTCCTCCTCCCATCTCCTTACATTCCTTCTCCTATTTTCTCATACTCCTCCTCCTCTTTCCTCATGTTCCTTCTCCCATTTCCTGATATTCCCATTTACCCCAGAACCTGTGGTAAGGAAAATCAGATGCTGCTGGTGCCACAAATCCCGGATGTACAGACCTTCACAAGAACACGAGCTGCCAATATCTTCCATTTACACTGCACTTATGGATCATTTTAGAAATCCGATTTTGGAGTTTGATTTCAGCAAATATTTCCCTCCTCAGGACTGTTATTGACTAATCTATCAAAGGATACAGTTCCCCTAAGGATGCATCACTGCAATGCATCACAGAAACGCAGCACCAGCCTGATGATAGATTGCTCAATAATGTGGGAGCAGCTGGCAAGAACTTCCAGGGAATCACACGATCCAAGTTTTATTCTGGTTGTTTTTTTAATTTTTTTGTTCAGTTTGCATAGATCAGAATGAGCAGGATGGGCTGTTCACAGGTTGAGAGCAAGTTCACACACGAAAAGGTTTTAGTTGCCTTAATAGGAATTGAAAGCTGTGGTATCTCTTTCCCTGAGGGTGCCAAATCACCCAGAAGGATGAGGCACAACCCAAGGGACTGCAGGAATATCCCAGATGGGGAATCCCCTGTTGCCAGGGAATGTCCCAAACCTGGTCAGAGCAGGACAGGAACTCCTGTGATAAATCCCATAATTTCATGCTACTCTTCCCTTATCCCTACAGTACCTTTTAATTTTGCTTTTCCTTCCCACTTCCCAGCACTCCCACTGCTGCTGGTCATTGCCAACACTCCCAAAAAGACTCAGGACAAACATCCCATCTCCTGGTTCAGACTGATGAGAATTCTTTCTATTTTTAAAAGATGTATCAGGGTTATCAACTGAAACTGTGTATTTATGAAATATTTCAAATTTAGAAAAAGCAAGCAAACGCTTTCTGATCCCAGTTCAGGAAACATGGATTGGCATTTAGTGAGGTGGTGTTTTCCTGCTGAAAGAAACCAGTAATTTGGGGGAGTTCTCTGAGCAGCAATTTCTTTAAGTCCTTGCAAATATGAAATAAAGACTTTGCAGGCTGACAGAATGAGGAAATGGAGGTTCTTGGCATCGAAATAAAGCACAGAAAGTAGAGAAATCAAACAGATCTGCTTCATTTCTTTGATCTTTTCCCAGTGATGGTGCACTTGGATTTTAATCCTTCTCCATTAGCAGTAATTTCTAGGTTATCTACAAAACCCATGGCTTTTCCATTTCATTGACAGAGGTCTCTTCTCCAGGACAAGGGGAATATTGGATTCCTGTGCTCCAAAGTCATTCCCACTCCCTGCAGAACACCACGGAGATGGACTGAGGCAGCTGTGTTCAGCAGGTTTATTTCTGAGGCTCTGGGGACTTGTAAAGGCTGCTAATAGAAAATTTCCAGAGGATTTGCAGGAGCAAACAAGCAGTTTATGGGTGTTTATCTGATCAACCCCAGCAGCTCTGGCAGCCTCAGCCCCGGGGTCAGCACAAATAAACCCTCTGTACCTGAGCTCCACAAAGGTGGGATTGTGCCCAGGCTAAAAATGCTCTGCAGCTGAGGTGTAACTAAATCCCATTTTAACCACGGTGCCTAATCAGGCCCATTTTTATGTCCAAAATGCAACCTTACCCCGGGGCAGTGTTGTAACACAGCCCCAACCTACCCGAGTAAAATAAATCCCATTATCTGCTTCAAGGGAGGACTGTGCTCTAACTGGATTTCCTACTACAGAAGAACCCCAAATATTAAGAGAGAGAGATCAGTATTCAAAGAGAAAACACAAATATTGAGGGAATAAAAAGGGAATATTTTCTCTAGTCCAGGGAACCAGTTTATATTTCCAAAAAGGGAGAAAAGGTGTCAGGCCATCAGCTGAGCCCTATTTGTACTTTAAAGAAAGCTGTAGAAAGCAGAAAAATATGAATTCCCATGGACACATTAAAATATTCTTGGATTTAGGCAAGGCCAGAGGTACTGGCAAACAGCAGGAGGGCAGAGAGAAAATGAACATCTAAAGGGAAAGCTACTGGGTCAGCACATCGGAATTATCCAGGACAAAAACAAGGCACGGAGCGCTCCCTCTCTAAAATGAAAACAACACTTTCAACAATTACACAAAAAGAATAAAACACCACAGAGCCACCAGCTCCTCAGTGGTTGAACAGATTTGGTTTCTGGGCGGATGCAGAAGGCCCAGGGCTGGCAGAAAAAGCAAGGCAATAATCCGGGACCAAAAATAAACACGGCAATGGATGCTGAGGGCAGAAATCATCGGGGAGATCTTGTGGGGATTGCAAATCATCCAACCCATCTGTCCAGGAGGATGAGGCACTCTGGACACACAGGGAATGAGGAATAAATCACACACAGGCAGCCTGGCTCTGGCAAAGATGCCACTGGAAGCTCATATGGAAAATGATTCCCACATCAAGGCGCTGCAGGAATGAAGCAGGTGCAGGTCAGAGCTTTTCATTCCCCCAGATTTCAGATCCAGGCACAGATTTGACAGATTTGGTCTCTCAATTTTAGGACAACAGAGCCTAAATGGGATTTTTTTTACCAGCATTTATGAGGTTTTGATGGCAGCAGGGATGTTTAAAAGCAAACAATGAAATTTGTGCATCCCAAGAGGTGGAGGACAGGAGCAGAAAGGAGAATTCCACAGAAATGATAAAGTGACCTGATGCTGACACAAAGGCTGGGCCTAATCCTGGCATGGAGATCTTCCCCACCTTTTATCTGAGCTCCTAGAGAACATTCCCAACAGCATTCCCAGACCACAAATATATAGGATTATACAGAGAGATTGGGATGGGGAGAGATGGATTCCCAGGGACAGCTTTCAGGGACTGAACCCACAGCTGATTTTATTTTATTTATAAAAATCAGGACATAATGAACAAGAAACTCCTCTCCTTCACATTCCTCCTGGTGTAGGGAACTTCAAAGTTGTGCCAGGGTCCCTCTCCTTAATAAACTCCTCCTGCCTGGCCCAGAGGAGGCAGAGACGGAATAATCCAGCCCACGGAAATTTATTCTCCGGTTTACACAGATTAATACCTGACAGGACTGGAATTTTGACAGAGCTAAGGATTACACTGCCTGCTGGACAGGATATATTTTATACAAGAGCTGCTCCAAATCTCCTTAAACTTTAAGGTAAAAAAAGGAATTTATGTGCACAAAATACTGCTGCGAGCTGGGAGTGCATTTCTGCTCATGTTTCCTGGAATTTTAAGGTTGAATCACTGGTTTCTGTCAATTTATTGCTGCTTTCTATTTCCAGCAAGGGCTGTGGCCTTGGAACAGCCACAAACCTTGGAGCTGATTCTGCCTGGTAAAAAAAACCACTTTATCAATTTTATCCATCACTTTTGAAATCTGCTCTCATCAGCCTGCTCAGAGATGACTTCATCCTTCCAATATACATCTAAAATAAAAAGTAGGATGCACAACTCCAAAAGAGAGCCACAACATCAATTAGGTGAGAAAAAAAAAAACCACCCAGTGCTGCTCATTTTTCCTTTTGTGTTCCTGTTTGTTATTTATGCAGTGACTCCTGAGAAGATGGAACAGCTGAAAGTACTTAAAAGGAGAGAGGTGAAAAGAAAAAATGCAGCTTTTCTTCTTTATTTCTGGGAGTGTTTGTACTTCTATTAATAATTTTGTGCCTACAAAAGCACACAGATGCCACCTAAAGCATTTAGAACAATCAACATTGTGCTGTGATAAATAATTGGGTTTAAATCTGTGTCATGAAATAAAATTTAAAAAATAAGATCTTGCTGTTATACTTGAATAAATTGCAGCATTTGGACTGATTTTTCAGTAGATTTGATTTTTACCAGTGTAAAGAGAGGATTCTGACCTCACTGGGCTGGGAAACAAAAGACATCCAAGGATACAAGAAGCCATAAAAGAGAAGATATTAAAAGTGGGACCTCTTTATTTCCTAGTAAAGAATGAAGTTTATCTGTGAAAGATCCTGGAATAAGATTTACAAGTCTGTAAATGCCACTAAGAGTGACCTGGAAATTGAATCTTTGAGAGAAGTTCACAAGGTTTTGGCTCTGCAGAGCTAAAGAAACCCAAAAAAGAATGTGGGAGTCAAAGTGGCCAAAAGCACAGAACACAGCAAAATTGACATAAAAGTTTATAAAAAGATCATGTAAGAAAAACAGTCCTCAGGATTTCTTGCTTGGTTATGAAGTACTGGCATGTAAAGGGAGTCTCTGGAATGACAAGGATTTGCACAAGAAAAGGAATCAAGTGCATTCACTTCTCTGGAGTGTGTGAGAACAGGGTAAATTCTGTTGTCTCCACGAGGAGATGATGGATTTGAACTCCATGGGACAGCGCTGAGATCCAGCTGGCAGCAGGCACCACATCACTGAAGATTAAAATGCAACTTATAAACATGATGTAAGACATTTGAACAACTTAGATAAAGTTTAGGTAACCTACCTACTATTTTTGAAGTGGGAAGTATAGAAATAACTAAACTTTTTCTCCCTGTAAGATTAATTTCAATTTAAAAGTTGTACTGGATTCCTGCACTCTCACTGCAGAGGGATCCCCGGTTTGAGTGGAGGAACTGCCCATATTTCAGGGCCACAGTGGGCTCACAACAGCTTGGCAAAGTAAAATTTGAGTGAAAATTCAAGATCTACTGTAAAATAACAGCAAACTGTGAAGAGGGAAACCCTCAAATGATGCCCAGAGTCCAAGTCAGAGCTCCAGCTGTAACTTCACTCATTGGAGCTGTGATTTTTTGGGGGAAATAAATCACAGTTCTCTACCTAAGTCTAGCACAACAAAACTTATTTATATTCACGAGAGGGGAAAAGGAGAGGGGAAAAGGAGAGGGGGAAAAGGGAAAAAGGAGAGGGGGAAAAGGAGAGGGGGAAAAGGAGAGGGGGAAAAGGAGAGGGGGAAAAGGAGAGGGGGAAAAGGAGAGGGGGAAAAGGAGAGGGGGAAAAGGAGAGGGGGTTAAAAGGAGAGGGGGAAAAGGAGAGGGGAAAAGGAGAGGGGGTAAAAGGTAGATGGGGGAAAAGGGAGAGGTGGGAAATAAGGAGTGGGGGAAAAGGAGAAGCGGGGAAAAGGGGAAAAGGAGTAGGGGGAAAAGGAGAGGGGGAAAAGGAGAGGGGGAAAAGGGGAAAAGGAGAGGGGGAAAAGGAGAGGGGGAAAAGGAGAGGGGGAAAAGGAGAGGGGGAAAAGGAGAGGGGAAAAAGGAGAGGGGAAAAGGAGAGGTGGAAAAAGGAGAGGGGGAAAAAGGAGAGGGGAAAAGGAGAGGGGAAAAGGAGAGGGCGAAAAGGAGAGGGGAGAAAAAAATGCTGGTGCCTGAAATCTGGAAGGTGTCAAGAATTCCTGGCATGGAGAGATTCCCATTCCAAAACAGCTGAAAATAGATCCTAAACTTTATAAATACCTACAGATATTTGATGTTACTGTAGAATCAAATTGAATTAGGTGATGACACACTGAAAGAACACAGCCATGCCATAATAAGCATTAAGGTTTTGTTCCATAACAAGCATTAGGGTCTTGTTCCAGAGTCAGGAAGGCTCAAAATGCAAATTATCAGCAGGATTTGCTGACATTTGCAGTCTCTGGGAGGAGCAGATGAGGGCAGATATGGAAAGATCAGAGTGGTTAAGAGAGGGAAATCCTACAGAAATTAAGGCAGAGCTGCTATGGAAAAGCTTGGAAATGTAGGAATTGTAATGCACAAGGCACAAGCAATGTAAATGCTCTGTCAACACTTCAGTTTCATCTTTGTCCTTTAGTTTTGTGGTTTTAGGGATAATCTGTTGAAGGCATTCCCCAAATTTAAGAGCTGCATATCCCTCCAACTCCCATTTCCCTCCAAAGAGTAAAAAGGATTTAACTGGGACAGGAAGATTGAAGGGGAGGTGAAGATTGAAACCCCGTCTTCTACAAACCTTTAAAATAATTAAAAATAAGAACTCTGAATCCAAGTTGTGCCTGTGTGACCTCCCCAGCTCCAGCAGAGCCCTGCATTAATAATGGAATCAGACAATTTTATGCCTCTTTAATAATGGATGCCAAATATATTTGGGGTTAGGAAGGACAGCATTCATTTATCGATCACCATGCATTATCTGCAACCTGGAAACTCCTAAGCAGCTTTCATCTCCTGTGCCCTCCTAAATAATTCAGGATGTAATTTCAGTCGGGTTATTTTGTTTGTATCTTTTCTGATTAAACTTGTATTTTTTAATCAGAAGAAAAGTTGACAGACCTGTAGCAAAGGGTCAAAATTTCATCTCGTATTACTCAAGAAGTCCCAAGGAAATCATCTTGAGAAGTCTCCCAAGTGAGGATATTTCTGCCTAATTCCTGGTTTTTAGAACCCAGACCTCTGCATTTCTGCAGTGCTAGATGCATGCTGAATAATGCCTATAACAACAGTAAAAAATAACTTTGAGCTTTTCTTAAAAGAACACAGTCACAGCAGAATTTCTTAATAAAAGGACATAGCCACAGTAGAATTTCTTGAAAGTTCTTTTTTCATTTCACCTTAAGTTTGGAGCAGTTCATCCTTGCCAATTCCAAGCATGAAAGCAGAAATTTTGTTCAGGCTTGTGAGTCAAAAATGAAATTTAAATATGCAAGAAATGGTTATTAATTTGTCCTGCAGATCTGCATTCACTCCAAAGGTGAATTCTTGAGTGAAGCACCACCAAACTGCAGCACGGAGATTTACAGGCTCATCTGGGGAATATTTTAATATTAACCAATTTCCAGCAAGGTTAGGCCTTTATTTCCCCTGCCTGTAATTAGCAGGGGGAGAAGAAAGGCTGGGAACAAACAGATGCCATGGCGACACTGAAAAATAAGGCAGGAAAAAGACAAATGGAATAAACAGTGTCTGAGACAAGTTAATTAAAAACACTCTGCAGCTCCTTAGGCCTTTAAATGGTCAGTTCAAGAGACAACGCTGTCATAAAGGGATTATCATGGATTTCACAGATCAGTGATCAAGGCCGGCATCAGATTTTAAGGAGAAAAGTTGTGCTGGGAGAAACAAATTAAGAAGAGTTTGTTTTCATCAGTGCAGGGACAAATTCCAAAGCCATCCATCAGTGGATGCAAATTAATCACCTCATAATAAATAATAGCCTCCTCTGGGAATTGTCAGCTCATCACCTGAAGAGATGCTTTGAGTGCTTCTTCGATGAGAGAGGATTTAACAAGATGCAGATCATAAAACTGGAATCCAAGGACTCACTGGACTGTACAGCCCTGTGATTAAAAACTGCTTTAGTCCCTAATTTGTCCCCACCCTTCACTCAATTGGTGCTTCCTCCCATCTCCCCACAAAGTCACTGGCAGCAGTTTTGCCCCCTGAGCCCCGGGGCAGCTGCTGTGGTTCAGTTTTAGGAATTTAATAAATGTTTATGCCATCATTTAAGGCATGTCTGTATTCTCCAGGTGACAGGAGGAGAGGAAACGGCCCCAAGCTGTGCCAGAGGAGCTTTGGATATCAGGGGAAAGTTCTTCATGGAAGGAGTGCTCAGGCGTTGGAACAGGCTGAGCAGGGCAGGGCTGGAATCAAGGCACAAATATTCTCCCAATTAAAGCTTTCCCAGCCCTGGGCTCAGAGGGGACTGGGAGGGCACAGACCCTGCAGGGTCACGGGCACCACAAGGTGTGAGATCCCCAGGAAATTCCTGCCACCACTCAGAATGATCAAAAGAGGAATGGGGAGCAGACACAGAGATGGGAGCTCCAAACCCAACAGGTTTATCTTGGCTCACATAATAAGCAACAGACAAAACTAATACTCAATAAAAATCTGTGTGAACCAAAAAAAAAAAGCATTCACAGGACAAGCTGCTGCCAGTGGGGTCCAGCAATGCCCGGTGCCAGGAGCCACCTTGGGGAGGGCAGTCAGAGGTTTCTGTCATATGCATCAAACCCTGCAAGTATTTGATGCTTCCCTGAATTCCTCCAGCTTCAGTTCCTCCCACTCCAGCTGAGGACCTGACGGGAAAGCAAGGTGGGAAATCCTTTCAGAGGGAATGCAGGGAGGGGAAACGGGAAAAGGAGAGGGAAGGGAAAAAAGGAAAGGGAACAAGAGGAGAGGAAAGGGAAAAAGAGAGGAAAGGGAAAAAGAGAGGAAAGGGAAAAAAGAAAGGAAAAAGGAAAAAGCCGATGCCTGAAGTCTGCAAGTGGTAAGAACACAGATTCCAGTCCCTACTTTGCCACAGCACAAAAGGAAAGGATCATTCCAAGCAGTGCTGCTGCACAATAAAACACAATGAGCAGCACTGGCTTTAATAGAGAGCCTCTGTGATTTGTGCTAGACTGAGCTAAGCAGAACTCCCTCAGATGTAATCATCTTTTAAGATGTTATTTCTTCAGAAGAAACCATGCAATTATTTACAAAGAATCATAAACACGCCGTAGAAGTCAGGTTTTAAATTGCCCCTGCACATGCCATCTGTCAAAATAATTTTTACAAACAAATCAAAGTTTGGAAATTGATTTGGCTGCTGCTGGCATGTGCAGGAGGACTGGGACCAGCCTGTCTACAAAACCCCCTTCCATTTTAATTTCTCACTCAGTGCCTGGCCCTCCCAGACTGAAGATGAATAAAGTAATCATCCTTAAAGAGCTTTGCCATTTAAAATGAAATCATTTAAAGAGGACAATTTAGCAGTTACCAAGAAAACCCCATTAAAATATCATACTGTATTGTGTTTCACTAATTAAAATGCTTCAAAAATCAACAAAGATTTCCGAAATGGGCCGTGGTGTTTCTTTCTGGAAGCTCTTGCTCTCTCACTGCACTTCTTACTGGTCCATTTATTAAAGTATCAGGAATTTAAAAGGAATCTGACTCTGGATTTCTACAGGATGAAGGAATTGGTGTGATCTGCACTGAATTAAAAACCTGGGCTTCATTACAGCCAATGGAAAGACCCTTTGGCCTCCCCACACTGCCCTCAAGGACATGGGGATTTCCACCTCTGGTCTTCCCAGCTCCCAGATGTCCTGAACCCCAGCTGGGACAGACTCAGAGTCACAAATCACAAATGGGACCCCTCAGCTCCATGGAAAACATGTGGACACAACAAAAATCCTGTGGATGTGGCACTCAAGGATGTGGTTTAGTGGTGGGCCTGGCAGCTCCGGGGGAATGGTTGGACTCAATGGACTTTAATAAAATGAATGATTCTATGATCAGGATATTAATTTAGGGTTTTATTTTTATATTAGGAGGGCCAAATTAAGAGTAATTTCCTTGCAATATTGAATATCCATGAAGCTCCCTTCTCACAGCCCTCTCCTGAGGGGGGACGGGTTGAATAATTTTGTCTACACTGTCTGAGGCAGAAATGCAGATTGCAAGGCCAAAAAAGGATTCAGGAATGGAGTTCCAACCTTCCCAGCCACCCCACTGCCTCTCACCCTAACTGCACCTCCAGCAAATCCCAAATTCTTCTCCATGTCCATGGAATTTCATCCCTTCCGAGACACTGCTTTCTTCCATGGCTTGGCTGAGCCACATGGAGATTTACACCCAGAGTGATGATAATGCACAAACAAACAAATGGAACATCCATAAATGCATCGAGCTCCAGCTGGAGCCCCAAACACCAAAGCATTCCCCATTAAAGCCATAAATGGGGATAATAAAGAGTTGGAAATATTGCTCCATTCCTTTATTAAAAGCTGCGGTGCAAAACAACTGTGAATTCCTTCCTCACCAGGAAAATGCAATGGCTCCATTTCATATCCAAGCACAGAGGCACCCACAGCAAGGCTGACAATGCCATAAAGCTGCTCCTTTACTGCCTGACCAAAGAAAATCCACCTTCAGTAGTCAAAACGTAATTGAAAAATAGAATTTTGGCCTGCTTGAAGTTCCCTCTCCAGGTGAAAAGCCAGTTTAGCTGCTCCACTGAAAAATATTCTCATTGTACGTGTGTCAGAACAGAGCTCCAGCCAGCATGAAAATAACCAGTGCCAGGAATTTTTAAAATTAAACTGTATGGATTTTTAATAGCACAGAAATGGGATTTTTAATAGTACAGAAATGGGATCAAGCAGAAGGTGAAATTATTTCTATGAACTGGTCCTGACACTAATTTCCCTTGGGAATTTCATTCCTAACGTTTTGTTAATTAGTGGAAACAGGTTGTTACACACACAAACACAACTCCGAGGACAACTCAGGGAGAACACTGAGCAGTGAATGAGAGCAGAATCCCAGCTCATTTCACACCAGGGGAAAATTCATTGCCAAGCTCAGCCTAGCAAGGTGCAGAGAGCAGGGATTGCGCTCCTGTGGACGGGCTGAGCTCAGCTCCACCAGAAAGAGGAAACCCAAGGAAAACACCAACAATATAAACATTCTTTACTGTTTTTCCATCTAAGCAGAGGACAGCATTGGAAATATTTATCACTGAAACACTGGAAACTTGAAAAGACAGGTTAAACTGCTCCAGGAGCTGCAGAGGAATGGGATTTGCTCCCAGAAAAGCTCCAATTCACTATCCAGTCTCCTTCTTCATCCTGTCTCCCTCTTCTTCCCACTGCCCCCCAGCCTCCAGATGCTGCTCAAGGACAGATCCGGATTCCAGGCTCAACCCCTCCACTCAGGAACCAGACAAACCTTCCCCAGTGGAGAAGAGGAATTCTTCTGACTCCCTCTCTTATTCCCACCACAGATATGTTGGGAAAATGCTGCATGGATGAGTTCTGCTGGAGTCAGACTGGTTTATGCTGGAAGGGACCTTCAGGATTCTCTGTTCCCACCCTTCCACTGGTCCAGGTTGCTCCAAGCCCTGTCCAACCCAGTCCAGGGACATCTGGAACCCATCTCTCCCCCACAGCTCCTTCCTTGAGGGCACAACCACAACCTCCACCTTTGAATTCCTCATTTTGTAGCTATGGAATGTTATTTTCTGGTCCAGCTCTATTCCATTTGCAGGAGACCTTTTAGAGAAAGAGCACCCAAGATCAGCAGATGGATCACAGAGGTGCTGCTTGCTCCTCCTGTGCCAAATTGAAATAAATATATATACAAATTCTATTCAAAAAGCCCAAACTAGACCAAACCAAACCACACACACTACATGTGCTCCCTGGGTTTCTCCTCTTCAGGATTTGTTAATCCAGACACTTCCCATGATCCCAGGAGTTCTCTTGCTGACTGTACCACCCACAGAAAGCAACTCTATATATTTAATACTTCGTATTTTATTTTGAATTATTTTTTATTTCAGCAATTCAGCACTAGCTCTATCCATCACATCAGGGAATTGGAAATCCTGCATTGGCATGGCTGAGCTGAGATGGATTTTTTTTTTCCTTACTAATATATGAACTATTCTAGAATCAGTATATATAGACATTTCTTTGAATATTCACTCCATGTTTCTCTGGAGGCTTCATCAGAAATTCCACTGCATTTGATTTAAAACATATATTTTCTCCCAACTATTTGAATAAGTAATGAATAAAAGAAATCCCATCCACTTCATTAATGAAGCCATAAATCAGGGGGCTGAGCTAAGAAGTTGTATTTACTGCTCACCTTGCATTACGAACGGGGGGGGGGAAACTCCTGAGCAGCTCCTTCCTCCTGTCAATATCCTAAATAATTCAGGAAGGAAACTCAGATTGGCTTTTCATCTGTTCCTCCCATTTCCAAATATCTGCGTTTCTATTTTCAACAGAACAGTAGCAAAACTATGCAGCAGTTTGCTCTGATTAACAATTTATATTCCCAAATATCGGATGAAAATACCCTGTGGTTTGGGAAAGCTTTTCTTGGTTGGATCCCTTAGAATTCCCATAGAATTCCCATAGAATTCCCTTAAAATTCCCATAAAATTCCCATAGAATTCCCATAGAATTCCCTTAAAATTCCCTTAAAATTCCCATAGAATTCCCTTAAAATTCCCTTAAAATTCCCTTAAAATTCCCTTAAAATTCCCTTAAAATTCCCTTAAAATTCCCTTAAAATTCCCTTAAAAAATCCCTTAAAAATTCCTGTTGAACAGGGGCCTCTCAGCCACACTGGACACTAAAACTCCTCTCTGTGACACCTTTATGGTTCCCTGCCCCATAACTCTCACTGAGAGAGCTCAGAAGACATTTCTTGCTCCTGATGAACAACTTTGGGGATGAACTTTTAACTCTGAGTTCTGGAAGCTTCCCTTTAATGACTTTTCTGTGCCAATCAGACAAAATGTGAGCAGGGAAGCTGACCCTGCCTGTGCTCCCAACCTCCAGCCCAGCACTTTCCTTAGGAACAGAAGCCAAAGGGCACTGTCCCAAAATGTTACAGCTGGAGAATATAAAATGTTAAACACAAAGCTCATTAGGACGTGGTTTGATGTATTTAAACCTCCGGACAAGCCGAAATTGGGGTTGTTTTCTTTCCCCCCCACCAGGATCAGAGTGGGGAGCATTGCTCTAGAGAGGGGGAAAATGAAAGACCCTTGCAAATAATTAAACATTGCAGTCAGGACCATAATTTATTAATGAAGACAGAGCAGCCCATGGCCAGGACCTTGAAACTCTGCTTTATGATTATGACAAAGCTGATCTTTAATTGCACCAACCAAAGACTCTTTGTCTCCTTTAGCTCACAGCAACATTTACTGCCTTCCCTGCAAAACTCTGACAAGAGATGTGCAGAGCAAGGGTCTGGCTTTAGCAAAACTCTTTCACAGCTTCTGTGAGGATTAGAGAGGAGGAGTTAAGCCTGGCACTAAAGGCTCCTTAATTGCATTATAACAAAAATGAAATTAATTTAAATTTCAAGCCTCACTTTGCATTATTTACTGTCAGTTGCCATGAATCCATATGTCTGTATCACCTCCCCGTGCATTAATCAAATCAATTCTTAAATCCCAGACATTTTGCAACACTAAAACACCACAAAACATTCCCTAGCACATCATCTGAGCTTGTTTTTCTATTAATTAGAAATATTCAGAGGTTTTTGCACGATACATAATAATTATGAGCAGAGTAGAACATATACCCATCCTCCTGTTAAATGGATTAGCATAAACAAATAATATTTTTAATTACTTCCTTTGTGGGTATATTTTAGTTTTAATTGCCAACTCTTTTTTCCATGATACAAGGAACCAATGGGTTCTTCCAGGAGCAAGGGGATTTTCTGAGATTCCCTCAATCTTTTCAACTGAACATGCTCAGAATATTCAGCTCCAAGGACTGTTCAGTTCATCCCCCCCTGTGCAGCTGCAAAATCCAGCTCAGCT
Source organism: Eopsaltria australis (assembly GCA_034509425.1). Taxonomy (NCBI): domain Eukaryota; kingdom Metazoa; phylum Chordata; class Aves; order Passeriformes; family Petroicidae; genus Eopsaltria; species Eopsaltria australis. Next base: position 76,397 of record JAVTVJ010000712.1, read on the forward strand.
CCAGAGCAACCTGAACATTCCCACAAAGTGGGGGCACAGGAACGTTCAGAAGACACAAAAATGGGTTCATTTTTTTCCATCTGGTCATGAAAACCAGCTGGAAATCACAAACTCACTGCTGATGTGGGGTCTCTGAATCTTAACCCACTGAAGGTGTAATTCCAGCACAGCCAAGGAAAAACCCACCATGCCAAATTTAAAAGCAAAAGAAATTGTTCAAGAACTCCCTGGGAGCGCTCAAGGTCAGGTTGGATGGAATGTGGAGCAACCTGGTCTAGAGGAAGGTGGAGAGTGGAATGACATGGTTCTGGATGTCCCTTCCAAGCCAAACCATTCCATGCTTTCATGAACAAAGAATTTCCTGAACAACCTCCCAGATCCTTCCCCTACAATGCACAGCACACAATGCTCGTGGAGGATTCCCTCTCCCTGTGGAAGAGCACCAGAACAGGGTCCACAGTGCCAGGAAAAAGCTCCCTTTTAACTGAACACACCCCACAGTCACCTGCAGCCACAGAAGCTGAAGAGCCTGAGGAAGTGCTGACCTGAGAACAAGCACAAGAAAATCTCTGGAGTGGGAAAATGAAGACAAATCTTCCTGCTTTAGCCAGTGTTTCCACAAACAGCTGCCCTGAGAAAGCAGCTTTGTGTATCTCCAAGCAGCCACCTCCACCTGGAGTCCAACTGCTCCTCCTGCTCCCTCGGGGCACATTAACAACCTCAGAGACCTGGAATATTCCATTGGAAGGTTTCTTTCCAAGAGGATTCATTTCCATGCAGGTGGGGGTGTCCACCTGCACGGCTCCCACTAAAACCTGTCGTGCTCCAGAGCTGCCAGAGCCACATGGACACTGCAGTGACCCAGGTGACACCAGACATGGTGGGGTCACCACATCAGCCAGCTGGGCAGAAATTCGCTCTGGTGACCAACCTGACCCTGGCCTTTGTGGTTTATGTTCTCCCTGCAAGGCACCTGTGCTGATTACACTGTTCAGTGCCCTAAAGCATGGGATGGGTTGGGATGGAAGGGACATGGAAGTTCTAATTCCACCCCTGCCATGGGCAGGGACACCTTCCACTGTCCCAGGCTGCTCCAAGCCCTGTCCAACCTGGCCTTAGGCACTGCCAGGGATCCAGGGGCAGCCACAGCTTCTCTGGGAATTCTACTCCAGGGCCTGCCCACCCTCACAGCTGGGAATGCTTTCCCAATATCCAGCCTAACCCTACACTATTCCAGGTTAGATCACAGCATTTAATGGCAGCTCTTTCTGCAGAACAAAGCAAACAGAACTCTCTTCTCTCTGGCTCAGGGAGCTCCTCTGGAATGGAGATCTCTTGCTTTTGGTGGTATTATCCAGCCCCAACAGTCCCAGTCAATCCAGTGATGTTGCCTTTCCTCTCTCATTTCTGCAGGGATGAGAGTGAGGTTTCTACATCTCCCTCACCCCACTCACTAAACCTTTTACTACATTTTGCTAAGCACTTTTGTTGTTTTTTCCCAATTTGAGCTGAGTACATTTCTCCCCTTCCTAAGAGCCTGCTGTCCCTAATTTTGTTTGATGCTTTTATGGCCACTCCAAGCTCATTATGAAATGGAAGCTCCCCTCCCATGTTATTTTGGAAAGTACCATGACTTTATGATTAGCAGAGAGTTCAATGTGGGGCTGCCACCATTTGAGATCTGCGTCTGAGCAGCACCTGAGCCCACAGACAGTGAAACTGCTGCTCAGCTCTGCTGCCACCCTGCCATCAGAGCTGTCACTTAGCACGTCCCTGGCACTGACTACACAGCATGAGCAGCCCCAGAGCAGTGCAGCACACTCTGCAGCTCTGTCTGAAGAGAGCAAACGCAAAAAGAACCAGAATTCAGAATGCCTGGGTAGCACAAATGTTCTGTTTACCCAGGCACCCATCAAATAAATGCTGAATAGGGCTCCTTTTAGGGAAACTTTTGCTTCAGCTTGCAAGTGTTCTAACAAGCCCTCTGAGCCTCCCCTTCTGCTGTAGATTCCCTTATTTTTAGCAAAGACAATTAGTCTTAGACTTGCTTGTGACTAAGCACCTACAGGCACGTCCAAATTCGCACGAAAAACCACAGATATCTGCAAATTTCACAGCCTCTCCAGCCTGGTGAAACAGAACTTATGGGAACACATCAGATGGGAAGTGGGAAATCAAGCAAGCACAGCTGGCTAAGCAGTATCAGGATTTCTCTGAGTCATTTGCTTATTTTATACATCTAATATCAGGAAACTACGGGGTCATCCCAGTGCACTGGAGACATCCCTCTGGCTTCAGGGGAGCAGGAATTGGCAGCTGTAAACACCCTGGAATTCTCCAGCGTTTTACAGGGCGTGTGAAAGAGCTCAGAATTATTTTTTCAAAGTTTTTCCCTGACCTCTTGTGCCAAACACTGTGATTTTAAGACTCCTGCTGTGTTGCATTAAGCTGAGCTTAATGTCCACCGAGAAAGACAGCTTTATTTTTTCGGTGCCCACATCAAAGCTGATAATGGGCACAACTATTAAATGCTGATCTTTCCAAATCTCAGCCACTGGCTCTCATTGGCTCCCAGCTCAGAACACTCATTTCAGCCCAGATTTTATAATATCAGTTGAAAGGTTTAGGACCCGGCATAAAGAAAAGAAATGCAAGAGACCAAAGATGAATTAAACATGGAAAAGTTACACAGAGCGGCTTGAAATTTTTATGGAAGTTCCCAAAGTGACCTTCTGAGGAAATTCAGGAGCAGCCCTGATAAATCTGAGCTAATTCCTGCCCCCATTCCCCACTGGTTGAGGCCCTTCCATGGAATTCTTTGTGTCCCACTGCAGGGTGGGTTTTTTGCAGATTCTCCTCTTTTGAAACAGTTCCTTGTGACCAAAATAGAGCAAAGCAAGGATCACTTTACTCAAGAAATCAATTCCATCCCATTATTTTACCTCTTGCCATCCCACTAATAATTTATTTTTCCTAAGATAGGCTGAGGGTTCTTACAAATCAGTATTTCAAACGTGGCAGTAAATGATTTCATCAGATCAAGTGTCTGTAAAGAGAAGGAAAAGGGGGGAAGGACCAAAGGAAATTTCATTCCTGCCTTTACCCCTGCTTGTTTATTTTTGGGACAGGATGTAAATTTCTGCATCTTTACCAGCCATAAAAAGTGATTTACTGAACCAAGGGAAGGAAAAAAGAGAAGATGCAACAATTAAAGAACTCGGGCTTGTTTAATTTATTTACTTTTCTAGCAGCTTCCACTTAGCCCTTCAGCTCGTTACTCATCTGGAGTTTCAAAAGTGCAGATTTAGCCCTACTGGAGAGAAAGTGAAACTTTGCAAATAAATCTTTTTAACTTTCTTTTTGGTTTTTCGTTTGGGTCTTTTTGTGAGGTGGGTTTTTTTTTGCTGATGTTGTTCTTGCTGTTGTTTTGAAGTCACTTAAGGTAATAAGAAGATAAATCAGCAATGAGAGACTGTCACAATAAAAACTCCTATTTAGGGCTCCAGTAAGAGAAATGTTTTCAACTTTTTTTTTTTGTTAACAGTTTGGGATTACTTTTTATTTTTTAATTAAATGTCTTACATCTAAAATGCCTGAAGCAAAAACTGCCCAGGCATTAAACTCACCTTTAGGTGCTCCTTTGAACACATGCATTTCAAATTTAGAGGATTTGTTATTAAAGCTTAAAACAATTTAACTGAGTATTAATTGAGAAGAGAGTGATTTTTGAGGTTGATTTGACATCTCACATATTTGGGGTTCTTCACATGCAAGAATTACATGAAAACCCCTATGAAATCTACGGATTTCAGGTAAATTCATAAATTAAGCATCTGTTATTTTAGAAGATACGAATAATTCAAGCAAGCCCTAAAAAATAAAGATAAAAGCCCTCTTTTTCAAGAAGCCAAACGCTGCTGCTTTCACATTTGATATCTTGAAAAAAAAAAAATTTGAAAGGTTTTTTGAGTGAACTTTAGGAGAAAGTTAAACTTGAGTTATTGATTTGGAAGCTGGGCACGCTAATCTGTTATTATTTAAAGGGAGAAATAACTCTGCATGGCAGATAATCTACTTGTCTTATATTCCACATCTCCTGCAAGAATTTTCTTGCTCGTGCATAGATTGGGTCTTATCTAGGCCTGACTGAAGTCAATAGCGAGCTGCTTGTTTGTTTTTTAAACAGCAGCTGCACTGGGTATCTCCAGGGAGTGGAAAAGTGAAGGGATTACAGTTTTGACCCATTAAAATTGATTTATAAGAGGGCTTTTTTTCCCCCTCCTATTATGTCCAAGTGATGAATTGGTCTCTCAAGTTAAGGCTCTGTGAAAAACTGATTTGTCAATCGTAGGCTGACCAAAAAATATTGGAAAATTACCCACTTCAATTAAAATATGCAATGATTTGTGTGGTTTGGCCTTTCCTTCACAGACATGAGGAGAAGAAATATGTATTCCCAGAATGTTTCATGGTGGGAAAGGAGAGATTATCAGGATTGATTGGGTATGACAGGGGAGCTGGGCACCCTCTCAACTGCTGCACTGGAGGGGCCCAAAAGACACCAAGAATCAGAAATAGGAGGCAGCAAAAGCCCAGAAGTGATGGATGCCTCTCAAATATATATTAAAAAGAAGTAAAATTCAGTTTTTGCCAGTACCTTCCCCCAGCTCTCGTATCTCTGTAAGGTCATGTTTGTGCCTCATCACGGAATTCCAGTAAATAATAAGTAAAAAAGGAGATGAGGAGAGGAGTAAGGAGGATTTTAGGGAGGTGGGAAAGGATTGAGCTGCAGCCTGTCCTGCAGGAGCTGGGAATGCTTCAGACACCAGGGAAATCCATCCTTGGGCTGGGACAGGGAGTGACTTTCACTCCAAGGTGTTGCTGCCTCAGGCTCTGACCTTCAGACACTCAAAGGCAGAGCAAAACACCAAAGGTGAGCACTTGGAACAGAAAAAACATCACAGAGGAGTGTGGGGAAGGAAATGGAATAAGGATATTTAGAATTTATCTGTTGTTTGGGATGGAGGAAGATGATTTTCTCAGTGAATGGTGGCAGCAGTGATGTCCCAAGGCAAGGAGCAAACACCTGGGCACACATTTCCTGTGGGAATCTGGTCATCAGAGGGCAAAGACAACAGCAAACAGCACAGACACCCCCTAAAAGAGGAGTAATAAAATCAAATAAAAAATCTTAGAATATTGGCAGCAAAACCTATCAAGTATTCAGCCCAAACCAACACAGAGTGACACAGAGGGGATCCTAACACTGAAAGTGGGAGTTGGGCCAGGGTTTGCAGAGCAGGCTCAGCACAGGGCATGGATGATCCCAGCCTTGTGCCACCGTCCCTGGCATTCCAGAACCCCAGAATTCCTTGTGGGATGTTCTGTGATTGGATGGAGATGCACAAAGGAGCTTTCAGTGCTGTTTTCCAGCAAAACCAGGGCCCTCCGGAGCTGGGCTCTCCCAAGGATTCAGGTCCCAGTGAATTCTCAATAACCAAGTCCAACAGGAGGTGCCAGTGGTGCCCTCTCCCAGCCAAGGGGGCAAACAAGGGCTTGGAGACCCCAAACCACGAGTCCAGCAGAGCCCCTTGGAATTCCCATCCCAAACTCGCTCTCCTCTGCCCCTCCCTGCTCCAGAGGTTCATCAATACCCCCAAACCTCTCTAATTCCCACTGCTCCAACTCCTGAGATCAGAAACATTCAGATTTCACTCGCTGCATTTTCTTTTTTCTCCCCCTCGCCATAGATTTCATTTCAATAAATAGGAATCACCTGAAAATTGGTTCTCTCATCTTTACCAACAACAACTACTTAGAGGCACGTTGAGAGGATTAATCCTGAAGTACTCTGAAAATGTCAAGTGCTTATTAATTATAAGTTAATTGGAGTTAGAATTACATTATGGTAAATAACAATAAATTAACATAGCTGATGGGCAAGGGGGAAGGAAAAGATTTTGAACAGGCTCTGAACAAGGCTTTTGAAGAAATAAAATCTGACTGATGACATTCAGTGAATTCACTTCTACAGAGGATTCTTACAGATGTGGAGAATTGAAAATTATTTCTTCCCACCTGCCAGCTTTGATTCACTGTTGGTTTTCTCTGATCTCTGGCCTGGAGCAAAAGGGCTCCATGACTTTTAGAAGTACAAGCTTTAGCATCAGCTGAGAGCCTCTCAGGGAGCACCACGGAGGATAAAGTGTGCATGGAAACACCTTTATCCTGCAGTGGGAATACCAGGAGCCTCAGCATTCCTGATGTGTGCAATAATCCAGGTGAGGGGGCACAGCTGACTGCGTTTGGAAAAGCGAAATCTTTCCTCTGCAGCTGAATCCCCACCTTGGACTTCATCTGTGCCCAAAGGCTCCAGGCTGGAGAGCCCCCCTCGAGCTCAGAGTCACAAATGAATCAACCACGAGTCAAAAATCCCACAACAAATGAGTTTGTGCTGCCAGACCCAGCTCCAGGGGGAATCCAGCAGCTGCCTGGAGCCAGACACAGCCGAGTGCCAAAGATCAGGTGGTGCAAAAACTCCTCCCCTCCTCAAACCCCACATTCCAATCCTCCATCCCTCCTGGAACGAAGGCAGAGGATTTTGTGCAGTGTCTGTGTGAGCAGGTTCAGGACTGCACACGGAGCAGGGGAAATCTGAGGGATCAGCAGCTCAGCCAGGGATTCGAGAAGCCTTGCTCAGATTTAGAGTTTGGTATCATTTTCCTGCTTGGCTCTGAAACCTCCCTGCTCTTGAGAAGAGCAAACAATGAGATGTGCAAGAGCTTCAGGACCTGCTGCCCACCAACCCCAAATTCCAGCACCCCACCTTTCCCTTCTCTACAATTCCATGGAGATGGCAGAGAGGATTGTGCATTTATCATTTGGTCTAATGCAGATTGAGTTTCTTTTCCTTTCTAAGCAAGCTCATGGGAAATTATTTCATAAAAGGGCTACGGTAATTCTGGAGAAAACCAACTTTTAAAATCCCTTTTGGCCTTTAAAATTACTCTTTAGCAAGAGAGGATTTTTATGTTCTTTGATGCCAGAAGTTCCTACCTTAAACTTGCCAGTGTTAAGCCTCTTAACAAAAACAAATGAAAAAAACCTCCATAAATCAGAAAGGCTATTGGCATCAATATTCTAAATCACATTTTGAGATTGTTTGAACTAAATAAATGTTCCAACCGACTGAGCCAAACAGCACATTTACATTTAATATTAGGAGAGGAAATACTGTGCTTATTTCAAAACTGTTCCTATTTATAAAGATACTCTGAGCAAGTCCTGAAGTGACTGAAGAGTTCAGCTCATTTAAAACACAAATGAAATAGAACAGATCACTAATATTCCAGGATTTCCTTGCCCTTTTGTTTAACTCGGGCCTGCAACAGAAAAGAGCCTTTCATTCTAATTCTTTCAGTAGGTGAAATAATCCCCTTGTTTATGAAGCATTAGCAGCAGATTAATCCTAAATGCCTTTGCAGGGCCACAGGAGCAGCTCTGGAGTGAAAGGGAGCAAACTCCCCCTGGAGCCCTGTCCTCACTCCGAGGTTCCAGGGCTGGACACGGACTTTCTGCAGGATTTGGGGGATTTCTGCTGTGTGTGGATCCCACACCCACAGCTACAGCTCCGTGGCCCATGGAGCTTTAAATTACAGCAGCTCCTGTGCTGGAGACAAGGAGAAGTCACATTTCTTATTTCCTTGATGAGGCTCTTCTGCCTTATTTTCTGTCCAAGATCAGGGCCAGCCTGGTGGAATTCATGATCTAATCAGAGAAACACCACAACCATTCCCTGTGGGACACGCAAATCACGTGGGGATGGTGAGAAGGATGAATACAATGATTTAACAGAGCTGGAGTGACAACGTGGATTAAAACTTGACTATTAATGCACAGTGCCAGGAAACCAAAGGCAAAGTCATGAGGAACAACCAGAAGCCATTTGAGCTGAATATTATTAATGTTGTCTTCTAAAACTGACTCCAGTGAAGGAAAAGGCTCCCCAGGGAATGGTCCCAGCCCCGAGGCTGCCAGAGCTCCAGGAGTTTTTGGACACCACTCCCAGGGATGCACAGGGTGGGATTGTTGGGGTGTCTGTGCAGAACCTGGGGTTGGACTGAATGATCCCACGGATCCCTTCCAACTCAAGATATTCTGTGATTCCATGAAAATAATGGATATATTAAGGAATATGGAATAACCTGGGAGAAAACTCACTGACACTTCGCATCAAGACAGCCACAGCCTAATTTAGAAATTCCTGAGCTTTAGCTTTGCAGGGTAGGAGGAGGGAAAAAAAAATCATTCTGCAACCAACTTCTCAGATCATCTGTCTCCAGCCTTGAAAGAAATGCCATAATATGTCAGTCTAGGCATTGATTGGCACTTCACAAGTTGCACCCAACCCTCTGTCGTGCTCACTAACTTCATTATTGGAGCTGCCTAATTAGAGGCCAAACAGCCTGAGGCAGCTGATGGCACAAGAGGGCTGCAGGTTACCCAGGGACGAGGAGGGTAAGGGCCTGGTGACATGAGGAATTCTCATTCTGAGAAAGAAATAAAAAATAAAAAACCAGGGAAAAAATCAGAACATGATGATTTTGAAATGACAGATTGATCTGGAAAAGTGGAGATTGATCAGGAATTCAGCCCAGCCTTCCCACTGAGCGTATCTGTCTCATTTTATATTCAAAAGGTTCCTAGAATCACATAATGGTTTGGGTTGGAAGGGACATTAAAGGTCATTTTTAATCCCCTTCCATGAGCAGGGACACCTTCCACTATCCCAGGTTGCTCCAAGCCCCATCCAGCCTGGCCTTGGACATTGCCAGGGATGGAGCAGCCACAGCTTCTCTGGAAAAGTTGTGCTGGTGCCCCACAATAAGAATCACTTTTTACCCATTGTTATAAAAACTGCAAAAGGCAGAGGCACGACAGTTTTTACAGCTTTGAGACAGAACACTCTGGAGGCCTAAATCCTATCCCAGATGCATTTTTTCCTATTTTTAACTAAATTTCACTAGGCTTGAGAAAACACCCTCCAACTTTACAAGCATTCAAAAAAAAACCCCAAAAAACAACCCAACAAAACCCAAACCACCAGTATCAAACCAGCTCCCAAAGCTTAAAAGCAGCAACAAAAATCAATAGCAGGAGAACACATCCTCTGCTTAAAACTGCTCTGAAATGCTCTTGAATACCACGGGAGAGGGGGAAAGAGTCCTAGTGCACAAAGGGAGGGTGCTGGGGACACTGGGGCTGGGTTGTCACCTGTCCCTGTGTCACACAGCAAGGCTGGCTGTCCTTTAGGAAGAGGAAATCTCCCTGGTGCAGCCTGGCACTGTTTAACATCCTTGTTAAGGGATGATGAACATCATGACAGGGACATGCAGTGACAACACGAGGGGGAATGACTTCAAACCTACAGGCTCGGATGGGATATTGGGAAGGAATTGTTCCCTGGCCCTGGAATAGAATTCCCAGAGAAGCTGTGGCTGTCCCTGGATCCCTGGAGGTGTCCGAGGCCAGGCTGGACAGGGCTTGGGGCACCTGGGACAGTGGAAGGTGTCCCTGCCCATGGAATGAGTGGTTTTTAAGCTCTTTTCCCACCCAACCCACAGTGGGATTCTCTGATCCTGACTCCGAGGGCTCTGTCTCTCTCTGCCCTGCAGCAGGAACACCAGGATCCCCACAGGATTATTTTAATCAATGTTTCTTTTCACTGATCTCTCCAGCAAAATTACAACCTCAGTTTGTTCTTCCTGAGCTGACAACGCTCAGAATTTCTACAACTGGTGGCGTTACGTTGACGCCTGTGCAAATGAAACACTCGACTCATTAGTGCTTTTTGTTCAGAGTGACTAATCCCATTCATCTCCCCCATCTGCTGCAGCATTTCAGCAGCAGAGGAATGAATCCACCCCCTCCCTCAGCAGGACGGGGTTTGCTCCCAGCAGGGCTGCAGGAGGTGCCCAGCACAAGGTGAGGGTGACAGCTGCCAGTGGGCAGTGCCACCGCTGGGAGCACCAGGCTGGCACAAACCCCACCAAGGACACAACAGCCTCAGGAGCCAGGCTTCAGCTTGGGGAATTCAGTTATCAAACAGGAATGGGCTTCCAAAATGTATCTGCAGGTTCCACCAGAATGAGAAATGATATCCTTGTACAAGCTGATCACACAGCCAAAAACCTTCTTAAAGACAAATCAATTTTCCATTTTAACCCCTCCCCATTGTCTCAGAACGGTCTCATCCTGCAAGACCTCTGCCACTTCTGAGGAAAATAATTTCTCAACACTTACCTGCTCCCACAGCCATAAACCCAAATATTCCCTGCATTTTTGGGCACCTTTGTGTCCTCAAACAGCCTCGTGGTTGCCTCATAAAGCACCACGAGGCTGCTTTGTAACCCCTCCTGAAGCCAGTGGCCACTCTCACACAAATGCTAATGGTTGTTCCGTGGGTATTTCCTTGTAATATCACAGCAGCTGCATGGAATTTAAAAAAATCACTCCTACTGGGGCTGATAGAAGCATTTAGATAAAGAGGGGAAACTGCTGAGGTGGCTTCTTTGGGTTTGTTGCAAATGCTTTTTACGGGAAGAGAGAAGAGAAGGTTCCTTGAGGTCACTGCATCCCAGCTGCCATTTCCAATGGCTAAATACCTCCAATCCCCAGAGCTTGGCTGAAATCCTACCTGGGACAAGGAGATTTTAAAAAGTGGGTTTTTTTTTTTCCTTTTTTTGATGAATTAAATGTATTTCTCTGAGTTAAAAATAGCTCCACTACTCCAGCCTGAGCTGCTGGATGCTCACACAGCTCCGAGCTCCTTCTGCTCCCTCCCATGCCCTCCTTCCCTGCTGCTCTGCCCAGCTGCTGCTCCAGCAGGAGGGAGGAAGAGGAGGAGTGGGGAGAGCAAAGGCCATGGCAGAGCTCCTCCCACCCCCCTGGCTCTGTGTCTTCATTTGACATTACAGGAAAAAAGCATCAGAAACTCTAAAATAAGGAATATCCACATCCACGGTTTGTAATGATACAAACATTCTCTAATAGGGCATTAAAAAGGTTTAAAAATGGCACTTCAGGACATGGTTTAGTCCTGGATATAGCTGGTGTTGGCCTTGATCTTAAAGGTCTTTTCAAACATTAGCAATTTATGATTACCTGATCTCTAATGCTTTTTTTTTCGCCTTCAACTCTTCAATAAATCAACAGGTAACAGAGGAAAGTAACAGATTTGTGACCAGGGTTTTTTTTTGTGGAAATATGAGGAAAAGCAAATATGAGGAAAAGCAAAAGTCCTGGTGGGTGCTGCACAGATTTTCCTAAGGAACTAAATGTCATTTATGGACACAAGGACACAATTATAATGCCAGATCCTGAATACACCACACATCTGTAAAGCCAAATGTTTTACCAATCACACCAAGATTCTCTCCCCTAAGCAGAAATGACAGCACACGGAAAATCAGAAATTCTGACCTGATGTTGTTTCCTCCCTGCCAGAAGTGGAAGTCCCCACCTGAGAACAGCCAAAGGTGTCACCTGCCAGAGTCACAATTCCAGCAACAAAAGGATCAGGAGAAGCTTTCCTTGTTTTTACACAGGTGGAGACAGGAGGTGACACCGAGGGACAAATGATGCGCTTTGAACTCCCAAAATACTCCCGTTCCCTCCTTGTAAATGATGATTTTTAACTGCATTGTCACAACACCTTCAAGTCAAGGCTGTTAAGCTCCACCTGAACACAAGCATGATGCTGTACTGAATTTTTGTCAACAAAAATGAGTATTTCAGAAGCTGTGACTGTTTACAGCAATCATCATCCTGACAGGATTGAGACCAAGCCAAGGAATCAGAGCAAAGAATTCCTGCCATGTGCTGTGATTAACTTGCAGTGAGCCTGGAAAATCAAAAATGAAAATAAAATTAAAAAAAAAACCCACAACAACAAAAACAAAATTTAAAAAGAAACAAAACAAAAAAAAAAAACAAAATAAACCCAAAAAACAAACAAACAAAAAAACAAACAAACAAAAAAAGAGACAAAAAACCACACACAAAAACAAACCAAAAAACCACACCAAAACCCCCAAAAAACCCACCACAAAAAAAAGCCACCAACCAGCCAGAACACCTCAGAATATTTAGGAATTAAATAAAGAGGTTTGGAATTCTCCATTTTTGATCATATCTCCCAAAAAAATCAATGGAAATTCTCCTGGGGTGAGCCAGCCACTGCTTTAAATGACAGTGAGTGTAAAAATCCATCCTGCTAATGGTGCTTGTGTCTCACACTAAATTGAAAGCTTGTCCTTAATACTGGTGAAATTTCCTCTGCCTCCTGCTCTGTGGACTTCAACAGTGTGCATTTCAATAACTCAGTAAAGTTAATTTAGATATAGCATCATAATATCAAAATTAGGTCCAAAAATCCCTTCTAAATGCTGATATTAAAAAAAACCCCACCAAAAAAAAGCCCCCACCAAAAAAGACCCACTAAACCCCCCACCAAGAAAAAAAACCCCACAGAAAAAAAAAAAACCCACAGGAAAAAAAAACCCACGAAAACTCCCACCAAAAAAAACTTCACAAAAAAATCCAAAACAAACAAATAAACAAAAAAAAAAAAAAAACCCACCAAAAGAAAAAGCCAAGCAAACCCAAGATGTTCCTAATTTGGTTAAAAATTAAAAACTTTTGCGACTCCCTATAAGAAGTTCTGAGAATATTCACATTATTAATGGCCTCACTCAGACGTGGCACTGAGGCCATGGTTTAGTGCTGGACTTGGCAGGGTGAGGTTGTGCTTGGACTCGATCTTAAGGAGCTTTTCCAACCTAAATGATCCCCAGAATCTGTGATAATTACATTAATGCATCTTGGCACTCATCAGTGCAAAGAAAAGGCAGCAGAAGTACCTAAAACGGGGATAATTTGGAATGAAATACATCTCTTGTATTTTCCAAAGTATTTAACATCATCTTCACATCCCCAAAGATTTGGGTTAAAAATGAAGATTCCCTTTCTTCCACTTTGATACATCTTGATTCCACTCAAAGAGAATGAAAAGCAACACATCCATTGGATGTCTTCCTCCCTGAACACAATTAAATGTTTTGGTTTTAGTAGGAATAAAAAAAGATTTCTGCATTTTACCAACAAGGTGAAGTGAAAACATCAACACCCACCTGAAGATTTTTCCTGGGCTTAATCATTCCCCCCAAAGTGTCCTAATAACCCATTTATTTACATTTCTTTAATTCAGTGCTTCAGTAAATACCCTGAAATCTTAATTTTTATAAATCACAGGAATCTGCCCAGAGCTGAGACATTTTGTTTACTGCATTTTAACAGCTACAAAACGCGAGAGAGTCCAGTCTAATTCCTGGCTCGTGGAGAACAACGTCCTAAGAGGCTCAGGGATAAAACAAACCCATTTTCCTACACAGCCTGAACAGGGAAAAATGCAAAACCCCACACCTGTGGTTCCACCCACAGCAGCAGGAAGGAAAATTCAGGTCAAGCAGAGTAGGTATTGAAAGAAAGAAGAAGAATGGAAAAGAAAGAAAGAAGAAGAATGGAAAAGAAAGAAAGAAGAAGAATGGAAAAGAAAGAAAGAAGAAGAATGGAAAAGAAAGAAAGAAGAAGAATGGAAAAGAAAGAAGAATGGAAAAGGAGAAGAATGGAAAAGGAGAAGAATGGGAAAGAATGGAAGGAAAGACAATTTCCTTCTCCATCCTTCTCAATTCCTTTCTTTCCCATGACAGAGGAGGAAAAACGCCCCAACTTTCAGCACTTGGGGAAGTTTTACACACTGCCAGCTGTCACCGTGGCATTGACTCTGAAATCAATCCCTACACACAATTAATTTGCTGCTTCAGATCTCGCAAATGAAACTTGAAAAAAGAGCAAATGGGAGGCAAATAATTCGTGGGTTTGTTGTTATAAACATCCAAATAGTCAGAGATCCCAACAAAGTCAGGGAGTTCCAGAGTAGGAGCTTTAAAGGAGAGTAAATCCCCATGCACAGAGATTACAACAGCTTTGATGTGCCTCAAATAATCTCTATTTTTCCTCACAAGTTGAAAAGAAGCTGCTTTAGAGAACAGGCATCCTTTGACAAACAGCAATCTCCCCAAAATTTGGATTGTGTGTGTATCTGTAATGCAAATGAGGCTCATAATTTAACAGCTAAAACATTGCCATTATTGCCAGCGCCAGATAAGTGAAAATAACATTTATAATCGAAGCTCACACAGAGACAGAACTTATAAATATTCCACTTAATTGGCCCAAGTCATCTTTGGTGACCATTAACCTCTGATTTTCAAATTAGTTCCAGATGGGTAGGGCCTGACAGTGATGTGAGAGAAATGCTAATGGAAATGTCCAAATATAAAGCAGATTTACAGATCAGCCAGTGCACAGCCTCGTGGGATGGACTGAGATTCCCCACCCACCTGGTGTTTGGGATGTGAGGGAAAACCTGGGGGAATCAAACATTCCCACCTGCCTGCTCTGATGTGTTCTTTTCATTTATCATGTCAGGAACTCTCAGAGCCACATTAAAGCACCACATTTGTATTAAAATATTGCCTTTCCCCCGTTTTTCAGCTCCCAAAACAGGGCTGAACCCACCCCTTGAAGAGCATCCTGAAGGGAAAATCAGATTTGCAGCCCTCCCTGTCCTGGATGAAGCTCCAGTGGTTCATTGGGAGAATTAAAGGACATTTTTCTATGACAAAGTGACCCCCTCAGGAGTCCACAGACATTCCCCAGTGACCACCAGACTGTTAAATTGGAGAGACAGAAAAGCCAGGGACGCACCTTGGCAATTAAAAGGAAGTTTGGAAATACAGCAAGAGTTGCTGACTGCTGTATCACATCAAATTATTTGGAATAAATAGAAAACATTCACAGCAGACACATTAAAACACGACAATGAGAGGGGGAGGAGGAAGTGACAAGATTAATCCATTTATTTCGAGCTGCTTTAAGGCAGAGCCATTAATCTATTTTTCATGACACGGAGTCAAACTTAATAACTGCATTTTAAACAAATGAACTTCCTGTAATGTCTCACTAATAGAGCATCAAGCTAACAAAACATGAACCAACTTGAGGATTTTTTTTTTTTTTTACTCTCACTTTTTTCCTCGTGTATACACCCTAGGTTTGAATAACTAGTCCAGTAATTCCTAAATATCCATGGATTTTCTTTAAAGGCTTTTTTTTTTTTTTTGCTGAGTTGAGCCCTGTTTGTGTATTTTCTCTATTAATCCAAGAGTTAAAGATCTCACCCTGGAACACCTGGAGTCAATTCCTCCCCTGGAAAATCTCATATCTCCATTATTTTTCTCATTGAGGGAAACTGCCCTGATTTTCCAGCCCAGGAGTGCACTGAGCCCCCCTTCACTTTTGGGAGCCGTGACACTGGACAGGGAGGAATTAATTCAAAATGCAGCAAATTTCACAAAAGCACTGTCAGAGGGACAAAAATCCCCATATTTAAGGGTCACATTTTAATTTAATTATTCAAATTAAATCATAGAATTAACTCATAGAATCAGGAATGGCCTGGGGTGGAGGGGATCTTAAAGATCATTTCATTTCAACCTCCCAGGCTGCTCCGAGCTCCACCCAGCCTGGCCTTGGGCATTTCCAGGGATCCAGGGGCAGCCACAGCTTCTCTGGGAATACCATTCCAGCCCCACCCCACCCTCACAGGGAAGATTTTTTTTTCCCTAATATCCCTAATTATATTCTCAATACAATAATTGCTCCTTTTCAAGTTAAACCTTCAACACAAGATTATTACGAGAACCTACCCAGTGACATAAGAGCCACTGGGAATTTAAGGCAATGTAAATATGTGTACATCTGTCTTTTATTCACATTATTATGGAGCTCAATTTCTCCTGATTTGCTGGCAGCTGAATCAGTTGATTCCCCCAGCACTGCTGGGACAACCAAAACCTTTTGCCTTGATTTGGCCCAAGCAGCTCTGATTTTTCTCCCAATAAACGCAGAGCAGGCTGCGAGTTCTCTGTTCCAAACCAGCCCTACAGAAACACCCCATTTCCTTGCACGAGTTGGCGTTCTCTGAACAAAGTTGCAACATCAATTTTCCAATTTTACGGTCTGGTGCCTCCCAAAAATTATATTTTGTGGGACCTCAGCAAGCCAATTCACGTACGCACACAACTCTCCTCATCCCGGTTAATACATTGATCCAAACTCCAAACTCCACACTTGGACAGTTCTGACTGTTTGACTCCTCAGGCCCCTTTTCACTCCCTAAATCCAGCAGGGTTTAGGGACCCTCTGGCTTCTGGTCCCTCCCCAAGAAGTTTAATTTGCTGTTTCCACGTTCCATAATCCTTCTATCATTTTTAAATCCTGCTTAATGTTTACAATATTAAATCCTGCACCTCCTTCACGTTTCATTATCAATCCCCACGTTTTACACCTGACAGATTTTACACCAAAAATTACCCCTGACAGATCTTACACCAGGAATGACCCCTGCCAATTTTTACACCAGGAATTACCCCTTAACAATTTTTACACCAAAAATTACCCCTGACAAATCTTACACCAGGAATTAAAAATCAAATCAGGTTGGTTTCAAGCTTTTTACGGAAAGTAGAGATGTTGCCTTGGAAAAAAGAGCAGTCTTCTTTCTGATCACTCCATTTGAATGTGTCAGATCCCAATATTGATGAGGAAATAGTGTTATATTCTGCTCTTAATGACCAGTCCAGCAGTTGTATTTAACACCAGCACCCCCTGAATTTGACAGGAACACTCCCATTTTAATCAGGTGCTGATGAATTTCTTTTTTCCACCTGTCAAGTGAGTGTTTTATTAGGACTGATTTTTCCACACCAGCAGCTTGCACTGGGTTTGTGGTTTTTTTTTTGGCAGAGCCATGATATTCCACCTGGCTGCAAAACCCAAAGAACAAATTCCATCTGCTTGTTTGGTTTGGCTTTGAAAGCAGCAGCATTTTCCTCTGCTCTCTGGCTTATTCTCAGCTTAACATTTCCTCATCTCTCCTCTCACGACAAATTCCCAGCTCTGCACAAATCCCTGGGATTTCAGGTCTGAGATTACTTTGGGGTTCTACAGCTCCTGGTTTGACATTTCTCAACCACCCCTGGCATGAGCAGAACAAATCCCCATGGAGCTCCTCCTGCAGCCTCCTCCTGCTGTGCTCCAGGGAATGCACCAGAAAAATCAGGAACATCAAAAAGACCAAGGTGCCCATGAGTTAATGGAATCAAACCCTGCTGTGGTGCCAATTCCTCCCTCAGCTTTCCCCACCTCATCCTCTTCCATCAACAGACAAAACCAAACCCTCCATCCAATGGCCCATTCCCGGCTCCTTTTCCCAAAAATCCATTTCCTTGGTCAGGAGTTAAGAACGAGGCTCAGAATCATGAAATTCTTTTGCAGAAGGACAAGGCCACCTCCACAAGGAAATTTTTTGGAAGTAAAATCCAGCATGTCCATAAAGGGCTGATTTCCCTGCAGAGACCCTCAGCACCCAGAGAGCCAAATTATCTGGATATAACAAAGATGAGATAAGCTGAACACTGCAATTCATGGTGAAGATCCACAGTAAAAGAGCTTTGCACGTGGTCTAAACCCATGGCAACGACAACCTGTAAATACTAATAACTACTAATAAATAAATACTAATAAATAAATACTAATAACTACATCCTAATAACTACTAAATAGCATTTGGTTTTTCCCTCCTCTCTCCTTGCTCCCCACTTCAACGTAATTCCAAAGGACTTATTTCTACCTGAGTCCCCAGAGCTCCAGGTGTCTCTTGAACATTTCACAGCAGTAAAATTAAAGTAGGCAATGAAATTATTGCTTATTCCCTTCCCTTGTTTCCCACCTCCCACTCCCTGACATTTGCAATCCAGTCTCCTGTCCACTTTCTTTCTTTTTTCTCAGTCCAACGCTGTTTTAGAAGCAATAAACTTCCTTCCCCAATTCCAGCCGCTATTCCACTTCTGTCACACAACTACTTCTAGAACTATTTAATTTCTTCCATCATGATCCACTTCCACTCAAAAACACCCTCCTGAACTAATGATTTATTTAATCAAGAAGTTCCACTTTTTCCTCTAATTATCAGCCACGTGGTAACTCTACAGTCCTGGAATAATTCAGGTAAATCAGGTAAAGTACTCAGTACCTGGCACTTGTTGGGGGGTTGTTTTATAGAGGTTTGGCTCCACTAGAAATGCCCAGTTCTGAATAAATTGCTGGATATTTCGGGATTCACAGCTCTGGAGAGAATCCTCCTCCTCAGCCTCTTGGTGCGGGAGCCTTCCCAGCTCAGACCTCAAGATGGGAAGTTCAGCGTTCCTTGGAACACCCTGAACGTGCTCCTCTCTCACCTGCTGACTGCAGACCCCTCATCGTTCCTTAAACTCACTGCCTCTACCAAAATATTGTCAAATTTCACCAATATTCCCATAATTTTGTGCTGTTTTTATTCTGGATCCCCTTTCCCATCGTGATCTCATTCCTGTTTCAACTACTGCTATTCATTCACCTTCAGAATACAGATTTATTGATGCATGCCTTTAAAAAGACAGAAAATGAGGTTTTTAAGCAATGCCCACCTTCTCTGAAGAAACACCGCTCTAATTTTAAAGGTCTGACTCTTTCCTCTGCCAATTTGTTTATGGACATAAGACATAATCTCTTCTAAGCTCTCTCTTTGCTTGCATTCTGTAGTTTTATGTTTGCTGCCATCTGGCCTCCCAGTTCTTCTCCACCCCTGCCAGATTTTGACTCCTCTCCCATACCTGGATGATGGGTTTGAATTAAAACCACCACAAAACCTCTCAGCTGCACAAAAACAAGCAGAAGCGAGGAGGGGAGAAAAGCCCTGCAAGGATTTTTGGGTTTATTTTTTTTTCTGAATTATCACCAGCATTTGCTGCAAGTTGACTTTGATCCTAAAAGATTCTCAGATTCCTAAAACAAAACAAAATATTCTCTCGAACACACCTCAAACAAAACACTTTGTGCTGTGGGTTGGAGTTTCCTTGTGTTTGGTGGGATTTTAGTTTTAAGAGCAGCACTGTCTCATCCTTGAGCATTTTATGATTAAAATAAAGTGATCAATTCCACAATTCTGTATTTGCCATCCAATATCCAACCCCATCCTTCTGAAGGAAGGCCTGGAACAGAATTAATTCACTTTTCTAAAGGGATTTATCTCAAAAGAACCCCTCAGATGACACCAAAGAAGTTGCTGCTTCATAATGCTGAGTCAGCCACCAACAGATTTTAATTTTTTTGCTAATTTTAGGCTTTTTTTTTTACAAAAACTGACCCAAAACAAGACAATGAGCTTGCCTTGGAGCCACAGGCTAAATGAAGCTTTGTGGCTCAAACCTGAAATTGAAGTTTCTCGTTGTTTTCAGCATTTTGCTTTCCTTAACATCCGTTTGCTGAACGCGAGAACAACGGTAATGGGGAATTCCTGAAAATCCTACAGCTCCTTGTGGAAACCCACAGAACTCCAGCTCGGAGTGGGAGGAGAGCTGCACTTCAGGTCTGGATCCTTACACTATTTTCTCTTTCTCAAACAACAAAGAGCTGCTCCTCCTCAAACAGTCTCTGCTTTCTTATCTCCTCAAGCAAACAAACAGAAGAGAAAGGAAACTAGAACAGCCAGCTTGGAGCTCAGAAACAACACTGAAATATAAATAAATATATTATATATATATAACTAAATGTAATTCAACAGAATAATGAAATTTAATAAATATACATATGAAATAATGTAAGAAATAACCATTTCATCAACTCTATTACAGATTTATTACCATCTTTTCTGCTCTCTCTTCTTTTGAACCATTTTGTTCATGTCTCCAGCTCTTTTCGCATGAGATCCTGGTTGATCTGCAGACAGAAACCCCCACAAAGAAGAGATTTTTGTGTTCAAGATTTGGCTGGAATGACCCAAATCCACCCCAAATTTCTGCTTTCCCAGCAGCTCCTCCTGACTAAAACTTTGCCAAACCACAGCACTCCATTCAAGCCCTTCAGATATTTTCCCAAAGGAATTTCACCCCTTGTTTTAACAGATTTGGTGTATTAATTTCATCTATTAATACAATAATAATAAGAATATTAATCTCATCTCATTAAAATTCTTTCTTGGAATTTTCCTTCTCTAAACGTGATTTCCAAAATACATAATATCTAAACAGAGAAATCACAACTGAAATTCATGCTCTTTGTGTGAAATCTCATCATGAAAATGCTTTTTCTCCAGGCATGATTTGTCAGCTTTCTGAATATCATACCAGGCAAAAGCTTTTTCCACAAATTTTTTGGGAAGGATGGAAAATCGTGCCCTGCTGTGTCCCCTGCTGAGCAGGCAGAGGTACCTTGAGAGAGGCTGAAGCTGCTCTGGCTCCCTCTGTTCACTTCCCAACCTCCCTGCAAAGTATTAAAGAACAATCCTGATCTCCTGCCAGTCTCCCAATTCTATCAGAAAATAATTATTGTCAGAGAAAATTAAACCTTCCATGGTGAAACCTCAGAAAGTTGCAAAGCTGGTTAATGGGGAGCTGCAACTTCTGCCTGGGAGGTGACTGGATCACAGAATTATCGATGGGACCTCCAACAACATCAGCAGTGCTGGAAAGGACATTAAAAAGTATTCATTAAACAAAATAATTTTTTGGCAATGTGGATGCAGCGTCTCTCTGACTGTTAATTATACTATTTTAAAAGTAAATGTAAATTAAACATTCAATGGAATGATGCAACAGAAGGTTTTGGAAAGGTCTTCTTGGTAAGATATCCCCAGACACTTCTGCTCTCATCTCTTCCTGCAGAGGACCTTGCCTAAATACTTTGAATTGTCACCTTCCCCTCCAAAAAGCAAAATTTTTTACCTTTTTTACTTTTTACTCAGTCCAACACTGTTTTAGCGGCAATAAACTTCCTTCCCCAATTCCAACCACTATTCTATTTCTATCAGACAATTACTTCTAGAACTACTGAGTTTCTTCCATCATGATCCACTTTCACAAAGAAAAACCCACCTGTTTTTTATCCTAAACTAATTATTTATCTAATCAAGATGTTCCACTCCTTCCCCTAATTATCAGCCACGTGGTAATTCCAGAATCCTTGTTTTCTTCTGGGATTCACAATACTAGTTTTCTTTGAGATATCCTTGTCCTTTGGAAGAAAGGTGGAAGAATCCTCAAGACATGAAGTAACGCCCTCACCTGCACAGCCTTCACTCACTCAGCCTCATTGTGCTCCCTCAGAAATTCATCTATTCCCCAGGAAAATTTCAAGCAAGATCTGGAGCATTAGCATTGGAAATAGGCAGGAGGATTTTAGCATCCAGATTGCAGGAGCAGATTTTTCCCCCAACGTGAACAATAAAGCCGTGGAACTTGCGCAGATAAATCAGCAGGAGAGGGATGCTCGTTTGAAAGGGGCCTAAAACTGCCTGAGCCACAGAGC
This sequence comes from Eopsaltria australis, assembly GCA_034509425.1. Taxonomy (NCBI): domain Eukaryota; kingdom Metazoa; phylum Chordata; class Aves; order Passeriformes; family Petroicidae; genus Eopsaltria; species Eopsaltria australis. Next base: position 97,925 of record JAVTVJ010000712.1, read on the forward strand.
CCTGAGATTTCCCAAACCTGGAACAGAAGATCCCTTGTCTTGCTCCAACAGAACCAAACTCAGAGCTTTCAGGGTGGGATTTGATTGCTGCCTGCAGATCCCACAGGGAAAAGGCCTCTCATCCATCAGGCCATAAGCAGGAATCCCTGGAATGCTGTGGGTTGGGAGGGACATTAAAACTCATCTCATTCCACCCCCTGGGACACCTTCCACCATCCCAGGTGGCTCCAAGCCCCATCCAGCCTTAGACACTTCCAGGGATGGGGAATCCAGACCCCTTCCCAGTGCAATGGACTTCAAGGAAGCACAGACCTCCTTTTGCTTTAACACCTTCATGATGACAGTGAGGAAAAAAAAATAATAAAATCTGTTGCATGTACACTTCTGAATCTGATGCTTTTGAACTGGGTATGAGAGGCACAGTCCCAGCACTGATGCATTTTCTTGTAAAGAATATTCTCACAAGAATTCTCCTGTGGAATGAGTTGTCGAACACTGCGGCTTCCACATCCCCGCCCTCTCCTGAGAGTCAGTGTCACTGTGGCTTTCAAAATCCTCTGCAAAGACCTGGATTTCTGTGCTTGCTCCCGTTGCTGAGGAAAGGATTTAGGCAGTAATAGAGGATAAGTGATTCAGGATTCAGGAGGGCTGAGGAGAGAGCTCTGCAGAGCAGCACAACTCCAGAAACACCTCAGAGACGTTTCCCAGGTCAGGATCCAGCCCTCAGCCTGGAGAGCAGGATCACAGGGACATTGTCTCCAAGTGTCTCAGAGAATAAAAGAATAATTTGGAATGGAAGGGGCCTTAAAAATCACCCACTGCCATGGCAGGGACATCTTCCACTGTCCCAGGCTGCTCCAACCCTGTCCAACCTGGCCTTGGGCACTCCCAGCTTCTCTGGGAATTCCATCCCAGCCCCTCCCCACCCTCACAAGGAAGAATTCCTTCCCAATATCCCATCTAGACCTCCTCGCTGTGTGTTTGAAGCCATTCCCTGTGTCCTGTCACCCTAAGCCCTGTCCCGAGTCCCTCTCCGGCCCCTTTAGGCAACCAAAGCTGCAAACTGAGCACACAGGAAAAACCTTTCCAAAATCCTGTCACCATCACGGCTTTGTGCCATTATAAAACCAAGGGGTTTTTGTGCCATTATAAAACCAAGGATTTTTGTGCCATTATAAAACCAAGGGTTTTTGTGCCATTATAAAACCAAGGATTTTTTTGTGCCATTATAAAACCAAGGATTTTTTTGTGCTCCGTGTTTCTAAATCTATATTCCACAAGGGCCACAAATAAGGGGGGAAAAAACCCCTCATTTTGACATCTACCACTCAAGTGTGAAAGTAACCTTTAGCTTTAATCGTTTATTCAGGAACTATCGTGGTGTTTTTAATTAGCTAATGCCTCACTAAGATCTGCAGGCCCCAAAAGAACATAATAGTTCCATCAGACGGCTCTGGTTTAATTTCTCTGGTTTTAATGTAGCACACCAGCTCCCAGCCCACATCCCCACTGTAATTAGCATGGCTAATTACTGAAGCTGGATGAAGCATGCTTGCAGTTGCTGTAATAAGTATATTTACTGTATCTCCAAGTACATTACTGATATTACAGAATTTATGATGAAGGCACAGTGAGGAAAA
>JAVTVJ010000713.1:0-11901 GCA_034509425.1 Eopsaltria australis
AACTAAGAAGCAGTTGCATTGCCAATTGACAGGGTTAGGAAGGTTTCCTCAGCAGTTGTTGAGATTACAAAGTAAGGGAGAGGACGGAGCATGGAGTCGGGGGAAAGAAGGGGAAACCTTCGTTTGCACTGTGGGTTTCTAAGCATCACGCTCCCATCTCAAGGACTTGTAGAAACCATTCTAATCTCAAAGAAGGAAGAGCTTCTTGGATACGTTTCATTTCAGCACGAGCCTAAGGAAGCCCTCAGCAGCAGGGGATGGGATAACTGCAAGGCTGCTTTCGGGAGGAAAGGGAGCAGGGTGTGCTCCTCAAAGCCAGACCGTGTCCCACAGCAGGCAGGAGGGAGAAAAACAGGGATACAAGAAAGCCTTAAGAGAGGTATGGGATATCAAGGGAAGAACAAGGTGTGGAAAACAGGACCTGGAAGGTGAGGAAGGCAGGCTGAAAACGAAGGCAGGCTGAAAGCAAAGGCACAGGCAGGAGTAAAAGCGGTAGCACTGGCTTGCTGAAGGCCCAGGCAGGCTGAGAAAGCTAAGGCAGGCTGAGAGCTAAGGCAAAGGCTGACTGAAAGCTAAGGCTGACTGAAAGCTAAGGCAGGCTGAAAATTAAGGCAAAGGCAGGCTGAAAGTTAAGGCAGGCTAAGGGAAGGAGTGCGAAGAGGGAGGAGAATACTGGGACTAAATTCGAACTCAGCTGAGGCTCGATCTAAAGGCAATTGGCAGAAATTGCAGCAAGAGGAGACTTCCTCAGAACTGCAAAGTACTGCGATAAATTCACGAGAGAAACTGAGAGATCTCTGTCAGCAGCGGCTCTCTGCAAGGAGCTCAGGCCTCCATTCCTCATGGCAAAGGCGGGCACAAGGAACTGGGCCAGACAACCTCCCCACGTTGATCCCAGCCCGAGTGTCCAAAAATTGCACAAAAATATAATTGGGCATGAACACAGCAAAGTTTTTTTTTTTCCCAGCTTCTCGGGCTCGGAGATGCAAACCCAGCTCGTAGCACTCGGCTCTCCTCCGACTCTCCCGCTTTCCCTCAATCCAAACCCACCAAACGGCTCTAGAAAGGTTTTCTCCTTCCATTGAAACCAGAAAATCGTGGAAAATGCCGATTGCCGGCCAAGTGAGACGCCCAAAATCATGACGAAGGTGTGTTTTTCTTCAGTGCAGACCCTCCCAACCGTAGGTGAAGGAGAATCCACGCAATTCAAAGGCAGACAATTCCGGAGAAGGAGTTGTTTTGCTCAATTTAAACCCCTGTTCTCCATGTCCCGGCGGTTTCGTGGCCCCGCGGGGCCGGGGCGGCACAAGGGCACACGCGGGGCGTGCTCCGTGCGAGCGGCCCGAGCCCGGAGCCGGGGAAATGAGCGGAGCTGGCTCTGAGGCCCCGCTCGTCTCCGCCGCTCGAAGCCGCTCCCCCGGCTCCGGCTGCCGCTCCCAGCGCAGGTAGGGGGGACTCGGTCCGGGCCGCGCCCCGGCCGCCCCTCGGCGCGACTCTTTCAGTCGTGGGGAAGCGGCCACTCCTGGTGCAGCACTTTTACATCATTTCTGACACCATTCTCTCGATTTTATTCTATTCATCACTTCCAGCCTTTCCCGTGCCGCTCCTTCACCGCCACCGCGGCCCCGACGGTGCCTCTGCGCTGCTCTTGCAGTGACACGGGGCGGCGGAGAGCCGACGGTGCGGCTCTTTACTCCGATTTCTTTTATTCTCCCCAGTTTATCGCAGACGCACGTCGGCCGTCCCCCGGTGCGGCTCTTTCAGGCACAGGGGCCGCGGAGCGCTCGCTGCGGCCCTGGGAAGCCCGAGCCGCCCTGAGCGCGGCTCTTTCAGTGCCACGGGGCAGCGGCGGAGACTCCTCGCTGCCGCCGCGCCCATCCCTCCTTTAGCGCCCCTCCTTTAGTCGTGGGCCAGCGGCCACTGCTGCTGCTGCAGGACTTTCAGGATCTTTGATACCGCTGTCTCTGTTTTATTCCGCTCACACCTCCCAACCTTTCCCGTGCGGGGGTCCCTCCTGTCCCCAAGAAAGCGCCGTGAGGAAAAAGGCCCTGCCTGGAGAAGCTGGGCAAGGCCCGCAGCCCCCGGGAAGCTGCTTCTGGGGCTGTCAGCAGGCGGGCTGCAGCCCGGGGAGAGGCAGGGCAAGGCACAGCGCAACGCTGGCCGTGCCGGACGTGCCGCGGTGCTCGCACTCTCTCGGCCTTTGCAGTTCACGCAGAGACATTGAATCCCAATTGGCGGCCACTTCCAGCACTTGCTGGTTCTCCCCTCACTGCCTGGATGCACTTGACAGCGCTTCCTTTCCCGACACAGAGCTGGAAAGCAAAGTGCCCGCCTGCCCCACGGCCATCCCCGCCGCCTTCCAGCGGCTCCGGCCTTGTCCCTCTTTCTCTCCCCTTTACTTTGCGCCACTTTCTCCCTCCTGTTCTCCCCGCCAGCTCGCAGCAAAGACATTGCAGCCACTGGCACCCCCTGCCTCCCCTCACTCGCTCCCATTTTGCCCACTAGGAGCTCCTGGAGCCGCCTGCCCGCGGAGCCGGACCCGCCGTGCGGCCGGGTAATGGTGCAGTGAATTAGCGCAGGGATCATCGGGCTGGGCTGGGCAGGGCCAGGTGCCTGGGGCCAGCAAAACCGCTCTGGCCCTCTCCTCCCCACCCTGGGCAAGGAACACAACACAGCGGGAAAGGCTCGAGGGTCTGCAGAAAGGCAGCGAGAGATCTCTCACCCATCACGGGCATAACAGGCCCGCACTGGGAAAAGTAATGGAATTTATTATCACAGACATCAGAGCAAGGCAATGCGAAATAAGCAAAATCCTAAAAATGCACTTTCCTCACACTGTTCTCTCCTTCATCCCCGATTCCCGCCCTCTCTCCACCACACACACTGGCACACAGGGATGGGGGTTACAGTCACATCATGTCACTGCTTCTCCCTCGGGGAGACACATCCTTGTCCTGCTCCAGCCTGGGGTCCCTCCCACGACTGGGACACACACATCCTTCCCAACAGAGAGACAGACAGAGAGACAGACAGAGAGACCATCCTCCACAGGCAGGTGCCTGATGCCAAAAGTGGGATTCCTCCTCAGCACGGGTCAGTTGTTCTCCTTCCTCTTCCAAGAACAGCCCAAAAGTCTCACCTCCAGGTCATCCACGATGATTTCCAGGAGCCCAGGGCAGTTTGGATTTCCCACTGGAGCTCGCCGTGCAATGAGGGCAATGCACTCACTCCAGGGCAGCATCGCTGGCAGCAGCTATTGCAGAGACTTTGCCATTGAACCCCCAGCCCAGCTCTGGCAGGGGGCACGAAGAGGCACGGAGGTGTCCCTGAGAGTAAGGGCAAGGCACAGGGGGCAGCCGAGAAAGGACAGGCCTGAGGCACGGGGGAAGGGGTGAAGCTGTGACTGGCCAGCGTGGAGAAAGAAGGCCCTTTGTCCAGCCCCTGTCACAGGGGAGCCTGGGCCTTGCTGCAGAGATACGGCTGCCGAGTGGAGCAGCTCTCGCTCCTGAATTTCTTGTCAGCCAGGTACACACACTCGGAATTGCCAAGGAAAGGAAGCCTGCAAGGAGGAGCAGAGACGGCGCTGGTTCCCGGCGGAACACGTTGTGCCCCTGTCCCCGGCACGCCGTGCCCGGCTCCCCGGCACTCACGAGGAGCTGAAGTCGCTGCCGTCTCGCCACTGCAGCCGCTCGCCCCGTCTGCGCAGCCCGAGCCAGTAATCGACGTTGCCGCTGAGGCGGAAGAGCAAATCCTGGCGAGGAGAGACGAGAGGGAGCTGCCCCGGCCCCTCGGGGGGAACACGTGCCCGGGGCTCCTTCCCTGCAAGGCCCCGGGCCCGGGCTGCAGCCCCGGCCCTACGGGCACCGATCCCGGCCCAGGAGCACCCTCAGGCTCCCCTCGGCCAGCCTACAACCCCTCACTCACCATTTCCTCATCCTTGACAACGGCCAGGGAGGCCCCGAGCTCGGAGCACCGCTGCTGACCCTGCTCCCACGTGCCCTGATCCTTTGAGAAGTAGTAGCACATCCCGCAGTGCCCGAGCCAGCCGCAGGGACAGCCCAGAACCGAGGGCGGAGGAGTGGCTGCAACTGGAACCTGTCGTGCTGCAGGGGGAAGAGAAGAAGCTCTGAGCATTCCCCTCTGCAGGGAGCAGAGACCCCGCTGTGCCCCGAGGGGCCGGGCCCAGGCAGCTGCCCCTCCCTTACCTGACAGCACAGCCAGGGCCGCCACCAGGAGCAGAATCAGCACCAAGATGAGTGCGGGATGGAACCAGAACCGCTTGCCTGGAACAGGAAAGAGCTGCTGGCTGCGAGAACCTGACCTGGCCCTCGAATCTGCTCACCCAATGCCCGGGGAGCACACGAGAGACCCCTCAGGCTTTCTGCCCCTCACTCAGCTGGCAGCCAGAGAGCCAAGAGCCCGGGACACGGGCAGGGACATGGGAGTGGGGACAGCCAGGGACACAGGAATGGGGACAGGCTGCAGCAGGAGAACTGCACAGGGCTGGGGGCAGCTGGGGCTGTTGCTTCCAGCCACTGATGGGGCCGAGCAGAGCACGAGGCCTCTTCCACACATCGGGAAACAGCCCCACACCTGCCAGCCCTGTCCTCGGCAGCTGACACTGTCCCCTCCCTGGAGGCCGCAGGGCTGGCCCTGCACTCACCCGGCAATCTTCTGAGGATCCCATGGAGGGCTTTGCCGCTTGCCGATGTGCCCTGCGGACCCGGGAGCTCCTTCACACTCGCATCACTGGTGCAGAATCCGTTCTCCACATCTTCTCTCACCGCACGCTCACAAGCGGCATCCCAGTGCTTATGACAAGTGGCTTCTTGCGCCCCGCCAGGCAAGTGTGCAAGCCCGCCTGCTGGTCCCTCCTGCGGACCCAGGAGCTCCTGCACAATCCCGTGAACGGAGCAGAATTCACTCTCCTGCAGCTCACAGCCGGCATCTCTCTGCTTGGAACAAACAGCACCTCGCTCCGCACACATCAGGAGCGCGGAAAAAGCCTTTCGGAGATCGGCCTCGGGAACAGCTTTACACCCGCGGTGCTGGCACTTGGAAAGGGACATGGCGAGAGGTGAGCGCTGCTCCCGGCCCTGCGCGACCCCCAGGCTCAGGAAGGCGGTGCCGGCTCAGTGCCGCGCTGTCCCTGCTCCCCGGCCGCTGCCATAGCACCTGCGGAGACAAGCGCAGCCTCCGGGAGCTCTCCGGTCCCCTCAGTCCCGGCGGGCTCCCGGTGCTCTCTCCCCCGCACACGCGGTCCCTCAGGCTTCTACTGCGCCGTGTGACAAACGCTGTTTTTTCTCATACAACTTCTACCCCTTCTCCCCTTAAGTCGCGCCCCGTCATAAACGGGCTCCGCCTCTGACTCATGATGCAATCCGGGTTAGGCTGGCCGCCCGGCGGTGAACGGCAGCGGGAGCTGAGCGCTCCCGGTCCTTTGCCCTCTTTTCAATGGAACAAACCAAGGGAAAACTGCCTTCTGTCACCATTTCAAAGCCTCAAATCTCGGGAGAAAAGGAAGTTCCCTCTCAATTTAGACCCCTAAATGATGCATGAGGAGGGTCTCCCCCTCATTTAATCCCGGATAAAAAAGGATTCAAGGGGGATTTCTCCTTAATTAAGACCCGAAAAATGAGGGAAAAGTTTCTTCCTCAGTTTCCCTCACGAAGCACTGTTCCGGAGGCTTTTGGGCATCATCTCGACTGTGAAGTTCCCTTCAAATGGAGGTGGAAGCCTTTTAATGGTACATAAAGAGTTGGATCTCCTTCTCAATCATATCAGCCCCTTGTTCAATTGCAAAACCTAAATAAAATGAAGCGAGCATTGGCTCCGTGCCTCAGGACTTGCAGATCTCTTCCAAAGAGAGGGGAAGAAAAGAGTGTTTCTCCCAAAGCACAGAGTTAAAAGGTTCTTGTTATCTACATGTATTTTTAAAAGAAAAAAGAGGAACAGTAAAATATCAATGACTGTGCCAGTGGTGCTCCAGTCCATTTCTATTCTCTCCTTTCACTTGTGCCACTCCACTGCCTGAGTTCCAGTAGAGGGAGCACGTCGTCTCCGCACTTCTGAGCCACATCCCGAAGTGCTGAGCACGTTTGTAGCTATTTTTACAGTTGAACTGTAAGAAAAGCTGCTGGGAAGGGCCATGCTCCACGCACATCCGTGGCATTTCACCTGCACAGCTCTCGAAGCTCAGCTCCTGTCTTTTCCTCTCCGTTGCTGGGCTCGGCTCATGCCATCCTAAATGGACCATTTCCCAAGGTAATTCGGGTGCCTCAAGTTCACCGACTCAAAACGGCTTTTACAGCAACCTGGCTTCATACACTCCATTTCTAAACAACTCCTGGGCTCCTTCAATCCCTGCCCCTGTTATTCTTTGACTCTTGGAGAAAGGCTTGAAAGCAGCAAAGAGCTCGTTAAGCACCAACTACTTACATCATGAATTCAAACCAACAGCATGGGCAGTGTACGGCTTCAAAACCTGTCAGCGAGAGGAGCAAGACGACGATCCAATGTGAATCATAAATCTAGCTCGTTTATTGTCAGACAGTGCACATACTTATACTACCTTACGTGCTCAAAATATTATTCACTTACAGAAGTTTCACACGGGATCTTTCTCTAATCTAATTAACACACAAACTGGTATCAGAAGGCAATAACATCAACAGTGTCTTCTGCCAAGCTAATCTCTAGACACCTGCACCTTGTTTACAGCTCTCATGTCTCCCTTTCCCACAGTTGTTTTGAGAACAGCCTTGAGCAGAGGCCTAACACTTATCTATGGAGTCTGGATTTCTCACTTATACCTTATGTCTGTGCAGCCAGAAATGGCCATTTCCCAACATATCCCCCTTCTTTTCTTTGAGCAATCCAGACCATGTTTACATTTTTTCTATTATTTATCAAATACTTAACACTATAAACTTATTGACACTTGAACTTAACAGAAATGAAACTTAACAGCACTTAACCTTAACAGTCCTTAACACTTCATTTGAACTTAACACTTATATTTAGCAGAACTTAGATTTAACAGAACCTAACCTTAAGAGAGCTTAACAGAATTTAAAATCAATAAACTTTAACCTAACATCACTTAAATTTAGCAACACTTAACTGAACTTATGGCACTTTTACTCTTATGATTGTAATAACTATTAAAACTATCAATCTTATCTTAATAAACTTCATTCATCATCTATTTTTAAAACTTATATCAGTCAATCAATTTCTTAAAGGCAATGTTACTCTTATTATCTACTTTAGTCTTTTCCCAGTTAAACTGGGTCTTCTTTGCACAAGCCCTCTAGCGACCCATGGCCCTGGTCATGGAGCCATTCTTCAACAATTCCTCCTTGTTCTTCTTTTGCAAGCAAAACATTGTGGGTCACCTTGGTTACTTGTTTCATTAAACAGCTATACACAATCTTAACAATTATTATAAACACAAAAACAACAACACACAATCGAAGGCCTTCAAATAACAAGGTTTGGATCCAACCTGTGATGCCCAATGAGGACAACCATTTAGCTATTCCTAAGTCATTGCTCACTTGCAATTGCTGGGTGAGCTGCGTCAAAGTTTTTAATTGTGCATGTATTGAATTAGAATGATCAGAGAGATTCATGCAACACATTCCCTCAAATTCTTCACACCCATGTCCTTGTGCCAACAACAAAAAGTCTATTGCGGCTCTATTTTGCAACGTGGCGTGTCTCACCGAATCCACATCAAGCAACAAATCTGAAAGTGCTTTAGATGTAGCGTTTGTTTGTTTGGAGAGCCAACAACCTAGTTTGTTCAATTGGGCCAAGGCCCCAGCCGAGGCCACTCCTGGAGCAAGGAAGGAGGCTGCAATAATAGCAGCAGGCGACCAAAACTCGACATTAGATTTACAATCAGAAGCAAAGCCGTGTACAAAGCGTTTCAAGCGCCTGAGATGGTGCTGTCGAAGCTTATTAAGAATCATCGAGGTGTTGGGGGTCAGCAATGTCAACCTTCCAAGAGAACAGGGTCCCCCTTTTATTTTGGAGGGCATACCTGGCCAGGCTCGATCTCCACAAATGAAAAACACGCCACTAGGTAATTTCAAGGGTTGATTAGTAGAATGGGAAATGTTGGGGGAGGTATAATTGCACCATACACGAGTGTCTCCATACACTGAAAGGCTAGAGTTCACACGGGCCCAAGCCCCGGGGACCCACACCAAGCCCAGCCCTGGGCCATGGCGGCTACAGCCAGGGCAGGCTCTTACAATGCCTTTTGCTTCCTGCATTGTTATCTTAAACTTGCGAAAAAGTCCCTTCGCATTTTGGTGAAAGGTACCATGAGCTTCTCCGGCCTTGCTTTCATCTGAGGGGCCTGGATTGCTCACATAGAGATGGCCATTTCCCAACATATCCCCCTTCTTTTCTTTGAGCAATCCAGGCCTGGTTTACACCTTTTTTTTTCTTCTACTGTATTCATCAAATACTTAACTACACATGGCAATAATACACTTATGATTATAATAATTACTAAACCTATCAATTCCATTTTTACAAAGTTCACTAATCAGTCTTTAAAACTTAAGCTTGTTAACCAGGCTCTTAAAGGCATACTTTAAGTGTACCATTATCTGTATCTTTTTCGTGATTTAACACACATACTTGCAACCTTACAATTCCCCTTTCTGTTTTAATCAGTATGAGTTTGTTTATGGCATTACCAGCCATTTGTCATAGGTAGCGCAGTAAGAAACACACATAACTAGACATAAGAATATTTCTAATACTATGTGCTAAACATTCTAAGGTGAATCTTGTGATTTTTTCATTACCCAATAGTTCAGCAAATTAGCTTCAATTGCTTTGTCTCTGAAGGCTGTTAATCAGGGTAATACCTTACTGAATTCTGGAATACTATACTAACATCCAGGGTCTGCAACAGCTGCCTTGTTTCAGTGAAGACATGGAAAGCCCTTCCGGATAGGGTCTCCAAGTCCACCCCAAAAATGATCCAGCTGATATAAATTCCAATTATTAAGTCAAACCCGACTTAAATACGATTTGGATGCAGAAACACCTGGGTCCATTGGTAGATGTCCGACCAGGGAGAGTCAAGGCTTGGCCAGGGCCAGGGCTCTAACTGGAGGGATTTCCCTAGCACAGATCTTATGAGAAAACTGTTAAAAACAACAACTAAGAAGGTTACTTAAATCTGAGCAAATAATAGAGACAGTTACATAAACATAACACAGGTTGTGCAGACTGTAAAATAACAGACTTTGCCAAACACTTTTGACTAAAAAGACCATGGTACCATGAACATGATAATTAAAAGATTGCATATGCATGAGTTTACGTACGTAATCTTAACAGAACCTAATCCTTGCTATAATACACATAGCTATGTATAGTTGTAGTTAACTCTTATAAAATCTAGTTGTAATACTTAACTGTAACAGAACTTAACAAACCTAATAGCATTTAAACTTTAACAATATATTTATAAGTACTAATACACCAGGGGTGATCGCTTGGGATACGTTTGAAAACAGTGTTGCAAGCTGCAAGCACACAGATCCATCTTTTCTTTGCTCCATCTTCTCCGAGATCACTGTACTTCCAAGTTCAGCTGTAGGTATAAAACTCAAACACTCATTGAAACAAAGTAAAACAGGAAAAACAGTAAGAACAGATTACAATTCCAGTTATTAATTTCTATCTAGCAAGACAATTCCCATCATTAATTAACAAACAATACAAAGGTATACATTTCCTGACAAATTCTGCTACTAAGGCTTACCACTCTAAAACATGCATGATTTTGCAGAATGAAAAAAATCAAGACAGAAATATTTGAAATCTTATTCTAATACTATCACTATAAGAAACAAACTGCTCAGTTTTGCTCCAACAAGCAATCTTCTTGTCTTACTTTTACTTCTTTTGTTTTTTTTTTTTTTTTTTTGATAAAAGATACACTACTTAACTTTAACTCTCAAGAGTCCTTCAAGGAAAATCTGACTTAAACATTTCCTAATATATAGTCTGCAAGTTTGCACATGTTATTTATTCAAATGTTTCTTCTAGCTTATTAATCAGTTTACATTTCGCCCAAACTTCCTTATTCTGCTCGGCCTCAGCTGCGCTTTGGCACCGGCCTGTTAGGTGTACAATTCTGCTGCGTCCCCTCTGGATCAGTTCTGCCACGTTTTCAATCCTTTGTTTTTGCTGAATTGTTGCTGTGGGCTGGATGCTTGTAAACAGTCACTCCAGCACTCTCACTCTCTCCGTCCTCCCTTTCTCCCCCTTTTTCTTTTTGCACTGACTAAGTGCAAGTCTTGTAGCACCCTAGATTTCCCAGATTTCTTCTTGTTAACACAAATTCCACCAGTAAAATCAGCAGCAAGTATACGAGACAATATGAACAGTCTTTGATACTTGCAGAAAAAAAACGACCTATTAAAAGTGCACCCAGGGGTTGACTCAGGAGCACCAGCGGTCGAGGGCGCAGGCGCAGGCAGTGCTGGGCCGGTACTGTTGGAGCACGGCGGGCGGCCGCGCTCTCCTTCCCGTTTTCCGGTGCCAGCAAGCGAGCTGCGCGCGGTCCCTGTGGCTAGGGAAAACTGTTGTTACTCAGTCGATGCTGGGAAAAGAGGTTCCTCGCTGCCCGCCCGGCGCACAGAAAAACCGTGGCTGTTGCCGCGCCGTGTCACCACCGCTGCCGGCTCCACAGCTTCCCACCCCCGGCGCTCTGAGATGCCGCCGGAGCCGAGGGCAGGAGCCGAGGGCAGGGGTCGCCGGGCAGGAGCCGCTGCTTACTGCAGCGGCCGCGGGGAGAAATCCGAAACCGCTGCGAGGAGAAATCCGAAACTGCTGCGGGGGCGGGCAGACACCTTTCCCTGGAACTCTGGAAGCAGTGTTCTAGGAGATGCATCTGCAGCTAAAGAAGAAAAAAGGAGAGGTCCTGAAAGTTCTCAACGACTTTGAGGAGCAGTAACTTCCTCGGATTCAGATAGAGATGAATAAACAGAAAAGCGAGAAGGATTCAGTCAGCCATGATGGTCAGGAGCTGGAGGCTCTGTTCTCTGATGTCCAGCCACTCTTCCCAGGCAGCAATTTGCTCCTTCTGGCCATCTCCCCCCAATTCTGGGGGATGTGGCATGGGGGGGGCGCCGTTGGAGGCTCGCGGCTCGAGCTCTCTAACCTTTTAAACATGTAGAAATTTTTCCAGTACATCACTTTCATCACTTTTCTGTCCCTTTTTGCCTGACGGATTGTAGAAGCGAGTCCGATTGCAAAGCTGTTTTCACAGTCTCGGGGGCGGCTGTCCGGTTATCACTGAACATGTCTCACAGCGCCCTTTTTAATTGTCTCTCAGCCGTGTATTTGAAAGGCCACTCTCGCTCTCAGGGTTAATCTACAGTCTCAAGTCCATTTTAGGAGATTCCGCATAGCGGAATTATCACAGTTCAATTCTCTCACAGAAATGATAAGTTAGAAGAGGTCCTGGACTGTCAGCTGTCCTTCATCTATCTCCATCCCTTCCGTCCTCTTCCCCAGACCTGAAGCACCGGGGCTCTCTGCCTAGGCGCGACCCTCTCGCCTCTGTGCTAAGGGCCTGCGTCTGGCAGGGGCTATCATTTCACCTCTTTTGTCTCCCATGGCGGAGACTATTTCTGCTATAAATGTCTGCATTCCCACCGGCACTCGGTTCATCTTTTTTAACATGACCTGAATGGAGGTGTCTGCGGGCAGCGTCTGCTGATTACAATTTTCTAAAACACACTGGCGTAACAGTGCCCCTCGCCTCCACTGCTGCACCCCAGCTGTGATAGCCGCGGATACCCTGTCATCCTGCAGGGACTCAAAGAGCACTGGAAACGCCGCTTCTCCTCGGCTTAAAGTTCT
>JAVTVJ010000714.1:0-157895 GCA_034509425.1 Eopsaltria australis
GAGCCAGGCACAGAGACTCTGAGAGCTTCTGCCATCCAGCTCGGACCTTCTCAAACAGCCCGGCAGGGAGCACGTGATCGTCACACTGCCGGAGAGAGAGACAGAGATTAACTGTATCCATGCATGGACTAAACTTGCAGACACTCATCCTTCCTTGCACAGAGAGAGGAACGAGTGAGGACATCTATGAAAATGCAGCATAGAGACTTTGCAGTCAGTGAGGAAAGCAGGACTGATACCTAGAGGGGGGAGCATGAGAAGTGCTTTGATAGTGAAGCTGAAAATTCTTTTGGAGAACCATGGTTGGGGACTGAGCTAATAAATTCCCTGTAATATATGAAGACATAGTCCAAAGGGGGGATGTGAGGTTCTAATTGCAGCAAATGAACTGAAATACCTGGGTAAAGACAAGTAGATGTTGAAATAAGTACATCCTGATGAGAAACTTGAACCAAGAGAGAGGAGAGGCTGTGACCCAAAGCCCTGGTCCCAGGGGGAATGCTAGAGAACCTGTGTTGTTCAACACAGAAGAAGGGATTTTCTTTGTTGCTGCAATTGAACTGTGCATCCTTAAAACAGGTACCCTGTCGACTGTTCATAACCCACCCAAGTGGCTGTGGGAAGGCTACTGGTGTGGGAGGGATCCACCATTAAGCTGGTCTTTCTTCCGGGCGGTGGCTGATGGTGAGGCAGAAGACCCATAAAACCTGTATTTTTCTTACAGAAAATCCATGGCGTAAGCAAAAGAGACTTCTCTCCCTAAATGAACTGGAACAAGAGCTGTTTCTGAGGTGGTAAACTGACTGGAGGTCGAAGTGTTGTTTTTTGTGTGTTGTCAGTGAGAATGAAATGGAGAGGGGGGGGAAGGAGGGGTCGTCTGAGGAGTTTGTTCTAGTTTTTCTTGGGTTTTTTTTCCCTTTGTCTTAGGTATATTAATACAGTTTCTTTATACTTTATAAAGTTTGAACCTGCTTTGCCTACTCCTAATCCTCATCTCACAACAAACATCAAGTAATTTGGGTAAGTGTGCTGGCATTTAGCCACAAACCTGAATAGGCGAACTGAAACCGCTATAGGTTAGCTCCACACAGCCTCGGGTGGCGCCGAGCAGAAAGGGCTTTGATCTGCTGCCCCAGATCAGGCCAGGCCAGTTCCACCAGGCCAGACCGGGCAGCGGGGTAGGGACACTGAGGTCTTAGCTGCTTTTGCTGCCGCCAAGAGGCTCAGTGCAAAGGAGCCCAGCGCAAACTCCCCCCCTCCCAGCGCAGGTGCTGAAATCCTACACTTGAACAGTGCGACTGCCTGCCACCGGCAGAGACCATGTGACAATCACAGAGGCCCAAGAGAGAGATTAACTCTTTCAGTGCACAGATGAAACCTACAGAATTCAATCCTCTCCCAAACAAAAGAGAGAAGAGTGAAGACACTTAGAGAACACAACATGGAGACATCGAGGTCAGTGAAGAAGTGAAGCCCAGAGAGAGGAGAATGAGATGTCCTGTTGGGACTGAAACTTCTTTTGTGAAGCCATGGTGAGAGACTATCCTAAAATATTCCCTGTAACACATGAGAGGTAATGGGGGAATGTAGTGTTCTAACTACAGCCAGTGAACCAAGGCACTTGTGCAGAAATACATAGATATTGAAGTAATTGCGACCTGGTGGTAAGCTTGAACAGACACAGAGAAGAATTTGTGATCCAATCCCTTGCCCCAGGGATAGAGGAAGAAGACCTATGCTGCCAAAGATCAAGGAAGAAAATCATTGCTGCTACAGTAGAACAGCTCATCCTTAAAAGTGTACCCCATTAGTCAGTGGCCCACCAAAAAATAGTTGTGGGAAGACTACCAAGGTGTGGGAGGAACTTTTCACATTGCAAGCAGATTTTCTCCTGAGCGGCTGTTTGCTGTGACGTTGATAGCCACGAGAGAACTGTTTTCTTGTGGAGAAATCTCCATGGTATAGCAGGAGAAACTCCTCTCCCCAGTTGAACTGTAGAAAGACTATTTTAGAGGTGGTAAACTGACTGAAAGTCCTGTGTTGTCTCTTTATGTTGTTAGTGGGTAGAGAAGAAGAGGTGAGGGGAGGAGGGGTATTCTGAAGGTTTATTCTGATTGTTCATTTTTTTCCTTTTAGGTTTGTTAATAAACTTTCTTTGTACTCTTTGAAGCTTGAGCCTGCTTTGCCTTCTCCTAATCCTTATCTCACAGCAAAAATTGAGTAGAATTTCAGTTGGCGCACTGGCGTTTGGCCAGAGACTTGGATTGGTGAATTCAAACCACTACAGTCCCGCAATTGGGCTAAAATCCTCTGATCCCCTGAAGTCTTCTCTCCGTTTGTTGAAGGTTGGATCTAGTTCTTTTCCTCAGGAATTTTTCTCCCATGGGTTGCTAGGACACAAATGACTGGGTACTTAAGAGAAACAAAGCACAAGGCTAGAGCCTTTCTCCGTGGCAGGGTGGGGCAAAATTGCCCCTCACGGAAGCAGAGCCTGGTAACGCGAGCTTTGGAGAGACTGAAAAGCAAGGGCAGAGGGAGGTCACGCCCTCTTGCTCGGGACCCTCGGAGCTGGACGGTCAGAGCTGCTGTCTGCTGAACCCACGGCCCCCTGAGAAGCCAGCGCGGAGCTGCCGGTCTGTCTGCTGTGAGTCTCTGCCCTCTGCCCCATCGGGAGCCGACCTGCCTGCCACCAGCCCGCTCTGAGTTTTCTCCGCTACATTGTAGCGGGGTTTTTCCCTGCACGTGGAGACCCCTTAAAGTCCCAGCTCCCTGTGTCCGGGGATCCTGCTGCGGCACCGACACCAGCTGCCCCCCCCCTCCCGAGAGTCTGTGGAGCAAGGGCTCTCCTCCATCCCTCCGTGCTGCGGGCAGTCGCCATTCGCCGTGTGCTGCCTGAGCCCACGCCGGAGCGCCCCTGCAGCCACCGGAGAATGACCACACCCAGAGCGCCCCTGCGGGCTGTGACTAGAACTGCACCAAAGGGAAAAGGTGCCTGAAGCCGAGCAGGCTGCCACTGGGTTTCTGGTTCTGTTTGTTAGTCAACGTTACAGTTGTTGTTATTTGTTATCCTTGTTTTAGATAGTAGTAAAGAACTGTTATTCCTATTCCCATATCTTTGCCTGAGAGCCTCTTGATTTCAAATTTATAATAATTCGAAGGGAGAGAGATTACAGTTTCCCATTCCAAGAGAGGCTCCTGCCTTCCTTAACAGACACCTGTCCTTCAAACCAGGACAGATTTTGGCGCCCAACGGTTGGGCACGAGGGCATCGAGAGGAAAAAGGATAACAGTACTTGAGTAACGCAGTTTTTGTGTGCTGGATATAGGAACCTCATTAGGTTGCACCATGTAGTCTAGCTTATTCCGGTTCGTATGGCAAGTGGTCACAGCTGTTTCTCTCCCATTTGCAGCCCCATATCTAAACATGGGCCCTATAACTAAGGCTACAGTGGCTGTTATACAGTTTGTGTCATGGGTCAATAAGGTGTGGAATTCATGGATTTTCAACTTCCTCTGGAAGGCAGGCATGTGGATTCACAGCTACCACACACTAATGACATGTTTTCAGGGTTACTTTAATAATGGTACTTACTGTGAGGAAGTGACACCAAAAGAAATGTTCTCACAACCCTTCACCCAGCTCTTTGGGCCTATCCTGCCAATCTTTGAGGGGTTCAAATCTTCTTTAGATGCTAATGATACCATACAGTGGCTGGTGTTGCTGATAGGCCTGCTCTATTTAGCATTCAGGGATAAGGGGGCTCTGACTTGGATAGCCACTCTGACATCTACCCCAGACAATAGGGATGGGGCCCCAGAACCTGACATGGCCCCAAAGACTAGGGATGCTGCCACAGAAACTGACCTGGCCCTGGACACTAGGGATGCTGCCACAGAACCTGACATTGCCCCAGAGACTAGGGATGTAGCCACAGAACCTGACACGGCCCCAGAGACTAGGGATGTAGCCACAGAACCTGACATGGCCCCAGAAACTAGGGACACCATCCCAGAACCTGACATTGCCCCAGACACTAGGGATGTTGCTACAGAGTCTGACCCGGTCCCACACCCCACCTCAGAAACAACCCACCCGGATTGGGTGGGAGTCCTGGTGAAAGAGATACGCGAGATGGGCCAAGTGCTGAAGGAATACACTTGCCCAGCTGGTGGGAAACCCTTCCCCTATCCCAAAGAGGGAGAGTCTAATGAGGCAGCAGAGGAACCCAGGGGCGCTATCACCGCTCAGGCTTCAGTCAGATCAGAGGGGCAGCCACAGCCAGTAGCAGTTGCCCCTGTGGAAAAGAGGAAGACTAAGGTCAAACCAGAGCAGCCAGTGAGTAATGATGGGGAAGCAGGGCCCTCTCAACCAGTAGGGAGGCCAAGGATTGAAATCACTACTGAGTCCCTTGGGTATGACAGTCTCCGTAATCTACGAAAAGACATTGTGCGACGGGGTCGTGAGCCTTTTACAACCTGGTTACTTCGGGTCTGGGACCTTATGGGTATGGGCGTGCAGCTGGATAGTATTGAGGCACAGCAGCTGGGACCCTTGTCCCAGGACTCAGGGGTTGATCAGGTATTCGGAAGAGATGACGGGCCCCTGTCTCTCTGGGAACGGCTTTTAATAAGTGTAAGAGAGAGGTCTGTCAACAGGGAGAGAATGCAGGAGTATCATCATAGAAGACCATGGAAGACCCTTGAGGAGGGAATCCAACAGCTGAGGGAGGTGGCAATATTGGAGGTACTCTTTGGGAGGGATGGACAACATGATAACGACCCCGACAAGGTCAAGTGTACAGGGCAAATGTTGTGGAATCTGGCAAAGCTAGGGCCTTCCCAATACACCATCTTCATTGCAACAATTAATGCTGATGACAACCGAGAGACAGTGGGCTCCATAGCCACCAAACTCAGGAATTATGATAGTATGATCAGTGGCCCAATACAGGCTCAGGTCTCTGCTGTGGTCAAAGACCTCAGAGAGGAGATGATGAGAGAGGTGAGGGAGGAGATGAGGTGGATGAGTGCAGCACCAGTGCGAGTCACAAGCCCCAAAGTCAGAGCCCAGCGCCCCCCAGCCAGGGAGAGAGGGTACACCCCACGATCTGAGCTGTGGTTCTTCCTGTGTGATCACGGAGAAGACATGAGGAAGTGGGATAGGAAACCCACTGCTGCCCTGGCAGCACGGGTACAGCAACTCAAGGAGGGAAATACTAACCGAGGCGAGGGGTCTACTAAAGTGAAGGTAGCCTCAGCCTCCCGTGACCGAGATGCCAGATATTACAGAAGAGAGGACGATCTCTTAGATCCCCTCGAGGGGACCTCTACCATGTACGCCCAAGAAAGAAATGACAACCAGAGCTAGAGGGGCCCTGCCTCTAGCCAGGAAGAGGCACGGGAAAACCGGGTCTTTTGGACAGTGTGGATCCGATGGCCTGGCACATCAGAACCACAAAATTATGAAGCGTTAGTTGATACTGGTGCGCAGTGTACCTTAATTCCATCGAGACATGTGGGGACAGAACCTGTTTCTATTGCCGGGGTGACAGGGGGATCACAGCAATTAACTTTGTTGGAAGCCGAGGTGAGCCTGACCGGGAAGGAGTGGCAGAAACACCCCATTGTGACTGGTCCAGAGGCCCCATGTATTCTAGGCATAGACTTCCTCCAGAATGGTTATTACAAAGACTCAAAGGGACTCGGGTGGGCTTTTGGAATAGCGGCTGTGGAGGCAGAGGGCACCAGGCAACTGAACACCTTGCCTGGACTATCGGAAAATCCAAATGCAGTGGGACTCCTGAGAGTAAAAGAGCAACAAGTGCCAATTGCCACCTCGACAGTGCACCGCCGGCAGTACCGGACGAATCGAGACGCCGTGATCCCCATCCACACGATGATCCGCGACCTAGAAAGCCAAGGAGTGGTCAGTAAAGCCCACTCACCCTTCAACAGCCCCATCTGGCCTGTGCACAAGTCTGACGGGGAATGGAGATTGACTGTAGACTATCGTGGCTTGAATGAAGTGACTCCACCATTGAGAGCTGCCGTGCCAGACATGCTGGAGCTCCAGTACGAGCTGGAGTCCAAGGCAGCAAAATGGTATGCCACCATTGACATCGCCAATGCGTTCTTCTCCATCCCTCTGGCAGCGGAGTGCAGGCCTCAGTTCGCCTTCACCGGGAGGGGTGTGCAATATACCTGGAATCGGCTACCCCAGGGGTGGAGGCACAGCCCCACGATCTGCCATGGACTGATCCAGGCTGCACTGGAAGAGGGTGAGGCTCCAGAGCATCTCCAATACATCGATGACATCATTGTGTGGGGGAACACGGCAGCAGAAGTATTTGAGAAAGGAGAGAAGATCATCATGATCCTCCTGGAAGCCGGTTTTGCCATCAAGAAAAGCAAAGTCCTCCTGGAAGCCGGTTTTGCCATCAAGAAAAGCAAAGTCAAGGGACCTGCTCGAGAGATCCAGTTCTTGAGGGTAAAATGGCAAGATAGACGGCGCCAGATTCCCACGGAGGTCATCAATAAGATCACTGCGATGTCTCCTCCAACTAACAAAAAGGAAACTCAAGCTTTCCTAGGAGCCATAGGTTTTTGGAGGATGCACATTCCAGAGTACAGCCAGATTGTGAGCCCTCTCTACCTGGTCACCCGCAAGAAGAACAATTTTCACTGGGGCCCTGAACAGCAACAAGCATTTGCCCAGATCAAGCAGGAGATCGCTCATGCAGTAGCGCTTGGCCCAGTAAGGACAGGACCAGAGGTGAGGAATGTGCTTTACTCTGCAGCCGGGAACAAGGGCTTGTCCTGGAGCCTTTGGCAGAAGGTGCCTGGAGAGACCCGAGGCCGACCGCTGGGATTCTGGAGCCGGAGTTACAGAGGGACTGAAGCCAACTACACCCCCACAGAGAAGGAAATCTTGGCCGCCTATGAAGGAGTTCAAGCCGCCTCCGAGGTAATTGGCACTGAAGCACAACTCCTCCTGGCACCTCGACTACCAGTGCTGGGGTGGATGTTCAAAGGAAAGGCTCCCTCTACCCACCACGCCACCGATGCCACATGGAGTAAGTGGATCGCACTTATCACACAGCGCGCCAGCATTGGAAATCCGAACCGCCCTGGGATCCTAGAAATAATTACGAACTGGCCAGAAGGTGAGAGTTTTGGTCTCACTGATGAAGAGGAGCAAGAACAAGTGACCCGGGCTGAGGAAGCTCCACCATATAATCAACTGCTAGATGAAGAAAAGTGCTACGCCCTTTTCACTGATAGTTCCTGTCGCATCATAGGGATGAACCAGAAGTGGAAAGCAGCTGTGTGGAGCCCCACACGACAAGTTGCAGAAGCCACTGAAGGAGAAGGTGGGTCGAGCCAATTTGCTGAACTCAAAGCTGTTCAGCTGGCCCTGGACATTGCTGAGAGAGAGAAGTGGCCAAAGCTCTATCTCTACACCGATTCGTGGATGGTAGCCAATGCTCTATGGAGTTGGCTGAAAAGGTGGAAAAAGGCCAACTGGCAGCGTAGAAGAAAGCCAATCTGGGCAGCTGATGAATGGAAAGACATTGCCACTCGGGTAGAGAAGCTACCCGTAAAAGTCCGCCATGTAGACGCCCATGTCCCTAAGAGCCGAGCTAACGAAGAACACCAGAACAACAAACAGGTAGATCACGCCGCAAAGATTGAGGTGGCACAGATAGATTTAGACTGGCAACACAAAGGGGAGTTGTTCCTAGCCCGATGGGCCCATGATGCCTCAGGCCACCAGGGCAGAGATGCCACCTATAAGTGGGCACGAGACCGAGGGGTGGACCTAACCATGGACAGTATCTCCCAGGTGATCCATGATTGTGAGACGTGCGCTGCGATCAAACAGGCCAAGCAGGTAAAGCCTCTATAGTATGGTGGACGGTAGTCCAAATACAAGTATGGAGAGGCTTGGCAGATTGATTACATCACACTGCCCCAGACCCGCCAAGGCAAGCGCTATGTTCTCACAATGGTGGAAGCCACCACAGGATGGCTGGAGACCTACCCTGTGCCTCATGCCACTGCCCGGAACACCATCCTGGGCCTCGAAAAACAGGTTCTTTGGAGACATGGTACCCCTGAGAGAATTGAATCCGACAATGGGACTCACTTCCAAAATAGCCTTATAAACACCTGGGCTAGGGAACATGGCATCGAGTGGGTGTACCATATCCCTTATCATGCACCAGCAGCTGGGAAAGTTGAACGGTACAATGGCCTGCTCAAAACCACCTTGAAAGCACTGGGTGGGGGACGTTCAAGAACTGGGAGACTAATTTAGCAAAGGCCACATGGTTAGTGAACACCCGAGGTTCCTCCAGCCGGGCCGGGCCTGCCCACTCTGACCCCTTGCGAACAACAGATGGAGATAAAGTTCCAGTAGTACACATGAGAGGTATGCTGGGAAAGACAGTTTAGGTAAACTCTGCCTCAAGTAAAGACAATCCCATCCGGGGGGTTGTCTTTGCTCAGGGACCAGGCTGCACCTGGTGGGTGATGCAAAGGGATGGAGAGACCCGATGCATACCTCAAGGAGATCTTGTTTTAGGGTGAACTACTTATGACACTGCACTTGTATCTGTATCTGCATGTATGTATATACCTCGAAAGTTTAAATTTGATGTAAGGTGTTTGCATGGGAAAAAAATTCAGGGTGGAGAATGTTGAAGGTTGGATCTAGTTCTTTTCCTCAGGAATTTTTCTCCCATGGGTTGCTAGGACACAAATGACTGGGTACTTAAGAGAAACAAAGCACAAGGCTGTAGCCTTTCTCCGTGGCAGGGTGGGGCAAAATTGCCCCTCAGGGAAGCAGAGCCTGGTAACGCGAGATTTGGAGAGACTGAAAAGCAAGGGCAGAGGGAGGTCACGCCCTCTTGCTCGGGACCCTCGGAGCTGGACGGTCAGAGCTGCTGTCTGCTGAACCCACAGCCCCTGAGAAGCCAGCGCGGAGCTGCCGGTCTGTCTGCTGTGAGTCTCTGCCCTCTGCCCCATCGGGAGCTGACCTGCCTGCCACCAGCCCGCTCCGAGTTTCTCTGCTACATTGTAGCGGGGCTCCCCCTGCACGAGACCCTTACCGTCCCAGCTCCCTGTGTCCGGGGATCCTGCTGTGGCACCGACACCAGCTGCCCCTCCCGAGGGTCTGTGGAGCAAGGGCTCTCCTCCATCCCTCCGTGCTTCGGGCAGTCGCCATTCGCCGTGTGCTACCTGAGCTCACGCCGGAGCGCCCCCTGCAGCCACCGGGGAATCACCGCACCCAGAGCGCCCCTGCAGGCTGTGACTGGAACTGCACCGAAGGGAAAAGGTGCCTGAAGCCGAGCAGGCTGCCACTGGGTTTCTGGTTCTGTTTGTTGGTTAACGTTATAGTTGTTGTTATTTGTTATCCTTTGTTTTAGATAGTAGTAAAGAACTGTTATTCCTATTCCCATATCTTTGCCTGAGAGCCTCTTGATTTCAAATTTATAATAATTCGGAGGGAGAGGGGTTACAGTTTCCCATCCCAAGGGAGGCTCCTGCCTTCCTTAACAGACACCTGTCCTTCAAACCAGGACACCGTTCCAGTCCACTCTCCCATGACTTACTTATGCATCTAGCCATGTTCCCTGGAAATTCGTCATTTGCCCTGCCTGCTCTTTGCCGCAGAGCAACCATCAGCTCTAAATCATCCTCGTCCTCTCTTCCATACTTTTAGCACCTCTGCCCTATGCTGCACACAGAACAACACCTTTTCAACCCTTTGCCTTTCTTTTCCTTTTCAAGTGCCAAAATTAATGGATCTTGCCAGGTTCATCAGCATTCCTATTGCCACTCTGGATGATTTTTAGGGTGAAAAACAAGTCAACATAAGGAACTTAATCCCACTTAATTTCCCTTCCACAAAACAACATTAATTGCAATATGGTGTTATACGGTAAGGTTCCATCCTTAGGCCACTTCTCTTGATCTTCCAGAGTATAAAGTGGCCAGCACTGGATACAACATCTTATAAGTTATTCATGCATGAGGGGATCACCCTGAATTTGTTTCCAGTGTTTCAAGATACATCCCAGCGCTGACACCTGTGATAGCCTTTTCGAGGTTTTGTTTCCCATTATAACCAAATACTGTTTAGGAGCTACTTAGAAGGGACTGTAACCCTTCATTTTTCCCACCTTAGGTACCATTAAACCAAACCCTGCATAGCTTTTTCTGCACCAATGTCTTGGGGTGACTGTATGGTCCGGTATCCCCTATCGTCTGCTTTGTGCCTAGACATGGCTTCTGTAGCTTTAAGATCGAGGGGAGGAAAGGCGGTAGAATTCTTTTGGCACACAGTTTTGTGTGCAGTGCTCACATCCTCCCCCAGATTCTCTCTCAGCTGTGTTGTCTAGCATGGACAGAGAGAGTCCATTTTTCACTTTTTTTTTTTTTAGCTAGCTTCTTGTTTGTTAGCTGAGGCAGGACTGTGGCTTTTTCTTCTGGAACTGTTCAGCTTTGCTCCGGTCTGGAAAAAAACAGGCTACCACTGGGAGGCCCCACTCCAGCAGCCCAGAGGGGCCCACACCTCACCCCAGCTCTGGAGTGAGCCACACCTACAGAAAGGACTCTGAATCTACCAGCCCTTCTAAGTGAGAGGTTTTACTGTTTAACATTATTCATTTTTTTCAGGCCTATGAGCAACCTGCTTGCTAAATAAACATTTTTTTTTCACTTTCTCCAAGGGATTTTTTTCCCAAACCTGTGGGGAAGGGGCTGCTGGAATCTGCCTTCTTTAAAGGAGACACCCTTTCGGGATGTTTCCTCTTAAATTTGTCCAAAACAGGGACAGGCAGGTTAACAGTTAACACCGTTAAATTAAAGTAAAGAATGCCTTTATCTTACGAGGGGTCTTGCTCTGATTTCCTTCAGACAGGTGTCATGGGTTGATCCCCGCTAGGTGCCAGGTGCCCATTCAGTCACTCTATCACTCCCCCTCCCATTGGGAGAGGGGAGAGAATAATATGGAAAAACTACCAGGGTAAGATAAGGCAGTTTTATTACAGTGGGAAAAAAATAGAACGAGCAAGCCGAGAGTTGTGCGCGCAAGAGCAGAGGGGAAAACAATCAATCTCTACTTCCCATCAGTAGCGATGTCCGGACACTTTCTGGGAAGCAGGGCTTCAGCACCCGTGACGGTTGTTCTAGGAGGCAAACATGGACCAGCCCTGAGTGCCTCCTCCTCCTCCTCCTCTCTTCCTTCCCTTATATATCTGAGCTGATGTCATATGGTATGGAATATCCCTTTGGCTGACTGGGGTCAGCTGGCCTGCTGGTGTCCCCTCCCAGGATCTTGCCCCCCCCACCCCCTTCAGTGGGGGAAGGAATGTCACAGGGACAGCACAGCTTGGCAGTAGCCAAAACACTGGTCTGTTATCAACACCAGCTACCAATACAAAGCACAGCAGTGTAAGGGCTGTGAGCTTTACCCCAGTCAGACCCAATACAACAGGAGATCAAAGGTACTCCAGGAGAATCCCTGGGTGACATCTGGAGGTCCTGCAATCCCTTGAATCCATTGAAATTCAGGAGGCTATCCCATCTAGGTCACCAAAACTGTTACTAAAAATTCGGTAAAATAAAAAAAACTCCTTAAGACCAATATAGCATTAAGAAGCAGGCATTCTTTATTCAGCCAGATGCATGGGGGGATAGCTCCTTCCAAAGCTGTGCATGCTGAGTACAGGAAAGTTTCTGTTTATGTACTGTATTCTACATATATATTCATTGATTGTCCCAGACTAAACATACATACAATAATCATTTCCCTGAAATAATTAACATATTTCCCCTCCCTTTTATGCATGCGTTCTTCTGTCCTGGGGTTTTCTCTGGTGGTCCTTGGTGGTTGTAGACCCCAATGTTCCAGGTGACCTGGACGAGTTGGCTGGACACTGAGGCTGGTGAACTTCCAGTTCTTCTTACACAATGGGTATTGTGCAGTTTCCATAGACCAGTAGTTTTGGAGAACAAGCATTGTGTTATTTCACTAGGTGTATGCCATTTATCATTTGGTAACACTGAAGGAGAAAGTGGTGAAGTCACAAATCAACAGTGGTGCTGAACTGACAGCACTGGCGTGGAGGCTGCCACAGGGAGAGGACCATTGGGGGTGACCCCAGCCCTGACAAGCCTGTTGAGCCAAGCAGAGGGGACCCCAGTTGGGCCCAACCGAGCTGAAGAGAGCACAGAAGAATGGTTGAAGAGGTGGCAGAAACCTGCAGGAGTGGCCCCCAGCACGGAAGAGCAGTAGAAACGGTAGTGCAGGCACCTGTGTGGAACTGAGCCCAGCAGGGCGGCAGTGTGGCATGATTTGGATGACCTGGCTTTTGGGGACTTTGTTTGTCATTGTTTTTTGTTAGGTGCAGTAGCTCCCCGGGCATCTTGCCTTTGTTCTGATGGCCACATGTGTGGCGTGTGGGAACAGTTGCCATATTGTCTTTGTCTGGGGAAGCCATACAGACGCAACCTATGGGGAGCATCTGCCATCTTGTTTTTGTTCCTGGTGGTGAGCACCTTTTTGTGGGTAAAACACCTTCTGTTTTTTTATACCTTTGTTATTAATATTGCTGTTGCTATTGTGTGTGTCTTACTCCATTGCTTTGTGCTTTCAGTAAATTGTTATCTCAACCCACAATCTCTGCTTTTGTCCCTCCCTTACAGAAAGGGGCAGGGGAAGGGGAGTGAATTATTTGGAGTTTAATTTCCATCTGGTTTTAAAACCAGCACACTGGGACATTAGCTGGCATAAATAGCTCATCCTAATATTATCAAAAGAATCAGACTGTGGTAACTTTTGGGCCGCGTTAGCAAAGATAGTCACTTCTGGCCAATTTTCCTGACGTAGTTCTATTGCTTGGGCTTTTGACAACCCACCTGTTCTATCAATAGATTTCCAGTGTTGCAATAATTCATCTCTCAGTGATAACTTTATTACACTTTATCACACTTTATCCTCCTCCCAGTGTTATAAAAAATCACCTCACCACTGTTCGGAAAACTATTCACAACACCAGAGGTTTATGTTGATACCTTTTTCTGGTCTTAGGAAATAAAGGTTCAGACACGGTTAGAGGGTTGGGTGTCGTTTACCTCGGTATTTTAATAGGATCTCATTCGATGGCTTCTGCTGTCCAGGTAGAATGCGTCGCAAAAGCCCCTCCCCCCCCAGTCGAGTATACAATTAAAGACTCTACACATTAGCATATCTACCAGGAGGGCCCAATAAGGGGTCTGGGTGGGCTAACTTCTAGTTTACAAAATCTGTCCTACTAGGAGACCTTGAGGGCCCACAAAAACAGGGTGTTTGGTCTTCTAACTCTACATAGTTTCAGGGGTGTTTAGTCTACCGGCCTACTAAACACCATGAAACCGGGCTAAACTACCACCTAAAGCATCACAAGTATGCATGCTAATACTTGTGAATATAGGGAGCAGTGTAAGAAGTATTCAGAAGAAAAGCAGAAAAATCCTTCAGGCATCAATGTCCAAAAGGATACGGAGGAGTCCTTCAACTTTGTTCGAATAAAGGGAGAGAGTCCACCCAGGCACATGCCCACAGGGTTTTCTCCCTCGAGCTTTCGGAGGGTGCAGCCTCCTTTTATCCTAACTCCTGGCCCCATGTTTCCCTCTTCCTTTCTCCATTGGCTGAGGTACTAGGAAGGTACAGCCTTCCCCAACTGCCTACCACATATCCCCCCTTGAACCTGTCATTTCACCCCAAAGTTCAGAAGTTCAGGCTCGTGTAGACCCACTTGTCTGTTTCAGGAGCCAAGCTGTCTAGGCTCTGCAACAAACCTGCTGCCCAAAGTTAGTAGACATTAAGACCCATTTCAAAGACATTAACACCCATACCTTCACCCATCAAATTGTTTGTAAAGACACACATCTTCCCTATCACCACCAAACAAGATCCACACTACACCTCTACATCTACACTACTACATCTTGAGGTGAACTCACCCACAGGCCAGCAGGGAAGATTGTTGGGATCCAGGCAGTAGTGAGATGTTGGATCAAATGAGTTAGCTAAGTCCCAATTAGGTTGCCAAACTGTCACAAAAATTTCATAACTGTCCCATGTCAACTGAGAAGAGATGTCAGGGGGCGAGAGGAGCAAGACGCCGACTCAATGTGAGTGATAAATCAAGCTCGTTTATTGTCAGACAGTGAGCATACTTATACTTCTCCGCATGCCCAAAATAAAACTACGTGATAAGTTTTCCTTCTACTATACACACAGGGTTTGTTCTCATACAGAAGTTTCACATGGGACTTTTCTCTAATTAGAGCACTACATTAGTATCAGAAGGCTACAATAACAGTTTCTTCTGCCAAGTTAATCTTTAGACACCTGCAGCTTGTTTTTGGCTTTCATGTCTCCCTTTCCCACAGCTGTCTTACGAGTAACCTTGAGCAGAGGCCAAGCTCTCATCTAAGGGGCCTGGATTGCTCACTTATACTTTATGTCCGTGCAGCCAGAGATAGTTATTCTCCAACAAAGAGAGGCTAGGACAAAATATAGAATTGTAAGAGTAATTCTTTATTCATGTGCATGAGGTGTCCCATTCAAATCAGGGCACCCCAAACATGGTTTTACACAATTGTTATACCTTTCAGACATCCAGGTACAACATGATTTGTCCAATCATTACTTAACACACACACACACACACACAAACACACAAAACTATTTTGAAAAGCAACTATAATTATATGTCATCACCATCCATCTGCTGCTTTCGTTATCTAGGCATCCCTGGAGCTGGTCTTGCTACAGTTACTTGTCTACGATGCCAGATAATCTGAGGGTTTCACAGAGGTGTTTGGAGGGGCTAGGATGCTGGCATTATCTCAGTAGTCCAGGGATATCCTTTCTCCTTTGTGGATAGTTTTAAGATTTTGAGAAACAAAAGGTTCTTGTCTTCAAGATGGGGGCTGTCCTTCTCCTTGCAGTGAGCTGGGGCCCTTTAGTTACGCTGACTTAATATTTATACAATGCAAAATATATATATCTTTAAAAGCTAATACAATTTCATACTATAAAGACTAATTGGTACAATTGTTAGGGAATACAATTTTCCTAACAAAGCTCTCCTGTTGCTCATGACATTTCTTGCAAGTCTCAACTCCAACTGAGCTTTAACTTTGCTGATACCATCCCTATATGCCTGGGCAATGTTTCTTAGTTCCTCCTCTGTAGCCTGTCTCTGCTTTCATCTTCTGCATGCTGCTTTTATATGTTGGAGGTTCATTATTAGTGCCCTATACTTTTGCAGATCTTGCTGTCCTTCAGCACAGTATAATTACATTTACCTGAAAGTTTCATCTATCTCTGATAGAAGTTTTTGGATCTCAGGAGTCATCTCTCTGACAAACAAGGAAAGAGATCAGCTCTAGAAGACATGTCAGACAAAAAGGTTTTTTCTAATGATTTCAGTGGCATACTTCCTGTAAAACCACACCTAATTCTAGCTGGGCTATTTTTCAGATAAAATGGTTTAAAGAGGCACAGAAATATATGCCCAAATATATTGTAGCCTCAGAAAATCAATAGAATATGGTAGAAACTACATTTAAGCAAAGTTGAATTATCTAGACCATTTATCTAAAGCAACTTTAAATTTTACAGATCTTCTATTCTTAAGATACATGTAATTATGTAAGCATGGTATGTTTATCTTCCATTTCCTAGAAATACTACCTTACAAATATTTTAATTGCCTGTAATTTATTATGACAAATTCATCACTTTCCTATACCTACTGACAATGGTTTGAAACTATAAGCTGCCCTGTGCTCCTCAAACAGCGAGGAAGAAGTCTGAAATAACAAGCTTTACTCTTTCCTTTGATTTCTTTTTCCTCTTTACATGCTCTCCAGGCTTGCAAACCCTTCTAACTCCCTCTCTCCACAGTGATGTAACCTTTCTATCACTCTTACCTACCTAGGTCAATGTTACATCCTCTGAACACACAATTTTATCAACATTCAATAGACACAAATTCTGATCTAAAGTTTGGACACGCGAAAATATATAAATACTTAATTGTGAGGTTCAGTGACCCACAAATTTGTAAATATGAATGCAGGTCAAGGTTTGGATTTCAAGTTTACCCTATGTTTATAGGTGATAACAACCAATAAAGTCTATGAGAAAAACAGCAAACCTTCAGGTAGACCATAGAACAAAGAGATTTTATCCCATATACAACAAATTCCTTCCTGTCTCAATTGTCTGGAAAATATGTTTTAATATGATATCTTTGTATACTATAGAGATTCCTTTGCTTTTAGCAAATACTGTTCATAAACATTCAAAATTTTAGAATTTTAAATCAATAAAACTCACAAGAAATAGAAATTCTTTATACTATAATCTCACAAAAAAAATCCACCATCAATCACAGAATTATCCCATTTCTTTTAAAACTGAGTTATCACTGCAGACAATTCATTATCAGATAACTGTCGTGGTTTTAGTTCGCTTATTCAGGTTTGTGGCTAAATGCCAGCACACTTACCTAAATTTCCTTGATTGCTTGTTGTGAGATAAGGATTAGGAGTAGGCAAAGCAGGCTCAAACTTTATAAAGTACAAAGAAGTTTTATTAATATATCTAAGACAAAGGGAAAAAAGAAAAAAAAACCTCAAGAAAAAACTAGAACAAACTCTTCAGACGACCCCTCTTTCCCCACTCTCCATTTCATTCTCCCTGACAACATACAAAAGACAACACTTTGACTTCCAGTCAGTTTACCACCTCAGAAACAGCTTTTGTTCCAGTTCATTTAGGGAGAGAAGTTTCTTTTGCATACACCATGGATCTTCTGTAAGAAAAATACCGTTTTTATGGGTCTTCTGCCTCACCATTAACCGCCGCCCGGAGCAAAGTCCAACTTAATGGTGGATCTCTCCCACACCAGTAGCCTTCCCACAGCCACTTGGGTGGGTTATGAACAGTCTACCGGGCACCTGTTTTAAGGATGCCTAGTTCAATTGCAGCAACAAAGAAAAATCCTTTCTTCTGTGCTTAGCAGCACAGGTTCTCCTGACAACTCAGGTTCTCTAGCATTCTCCCCGGGACCAGGGCTCTGAGTCACAGCCTCTCTTCTATCTTGGTTCTAGTTTCTCATCAGGCTGTACTTTTTCAACACTTACTTGTCTGTACTTAGGTAATTCAGTTCATTGGCTGCAATAAGAACCTCACATCTCTCTTTGGACTATATCTTCATATATTACAGAGAATTTATTAGCTCAGTCCCCAACCATGGTTCTCCAAAAGAGTTTTCAGCTTCACTCTTGAAGCAACTTCCCATGCACCTCCCTCTAGGTATCAGTTCTGCTTTCTTCACTGACTGTCAAGTCTCTGCGCTGCACTATGTAGATGTCTTCACTCGTTCCTCTCTCTGCGAGGAAGGATGGGTGTCTGTGAGTTTAGTCCAGGCATGGAGAGAGTTAATCTCTGTCTCTCTCTCTCCGGCAGTGTGAGGATCACGTGCTCTTTGCCAGGGCTGCTTGAACAGGTCCGAGCTGGATGCCAGACACTCTGCAAGAGTCTCTCCTGGCTCTGAGGAGCTGGCTTCGGCCTGGTAGGGCCATCTGGGCCCGGGGGTTATTCTGGGCATAGGGCGCTGGCCCGAGCTGGAGTGGAGGTCCGGCCGGCGGTCCTTGCCTGGCCCGGCTCTCCCTCTTGTGTAGCTGACACACCGGCTGAGCTGGATCTGCTGAAAATTCCAATCGTTTCCTCCCCCATGCCTGCCCGGCTGCAGCGGCACGGCTGCCGTAAAAACCTCCCTTCCCCCCCCCCCATCCCTCCTTTGGAAGGGGGAGGGGGGGGAGGGGGAAGCGCTTGGGCCTCACCAGTGAGAGAAGCAGGAGCTGCTCCTCTCTACACAGCAGCAGCAGGTCCAAAGAGGAAGAGCGTCAGAGAGTCTCTGCTTATATATGGTTTTTTCCTTGAAGGCGGACCAACTTTTTAATTGGTTTACTTACCTATCAATTCTTAAAACTACCTGATTATTGGCTCTCTCTCTCGCAGGAAGGAAGTTGTATTCCTTCCTGCATTCCTGCAGCACAGATCACTTCCTAGATTTTGACCCCTCTGGCCTAACCCAGGACAATAACCTATTAAAAATAAAAGTAGTCAACTAGTGCTGAATAGTTGTTTAGGTATACAAGTGTAAGTAGCCAATAGCCAATGAATCCAAAAGACAGATAAGACAGGAGTGCAAGGTTAAAAAAACTAATGGCTGCTTGTGATGGATACACCAGCTATGAGTGAGTGAACAGTAGTTTGGTTCAGGCATCATCAACAAGTAGGCCTGACTGAAATCATCCTTGATGTGCAGACCTTGAAATTTGTGCCAGGCCATATTGATGCCTATATAACTTAAGTCAAAGTTACAAGGTGCTTATATAGCTTGAGTTATATCAATGTAACGTGATATCAATATAACCTGAAAAATGACTTTTTATATATCTATATAATCTGATATCAATATAACCTGAATCATAACTTTCTATACTTATATAACCTGAATCATAGCTTTTTATAATCTGAATCAGTTTTTATACCTATGTAAACTGATATAAATAACTTTTTATACAATGTAATGGCTAGTATATGGTGAACTAGTTGCTTAATGCTGAATAGACAAAAAAGAAAGAAAAAACTCACCAGGTGTATAGGTTCAGAGACAGATAAGTATAGTACTAATGAGAAATTGGTAAGTGCAAAGCCAATTAGCCACAAAACAAAGAATTTAGGCCAGTGTCCTGGTTTAGGGCAAATTTGGAAGGAAACCTCCTAAAGGGGTCTCCTCTAGAAAAGCAGATTTCAGCCACTCCTCCCCCAACCGGTTCAGGAAAGATTTCCTTGGAGAAAAGTGAAAAAAACCCTGTTTATTTAACAAGCAAAGTGTTCACAAGCATGAGAAAATGAATAATATTAAACAATGAAACCTCTCCTTGCTCTGAAGACATGGAAAATTCAGAGATAGTCCTGCTCCTAGTTCAGAGAGAGTCCTCCGGTGCTGGAATGCAGCATCCTGGGCCCCCAGTGGGCCACAGGCGTGAGCTCCCGTTGTTATCCTGGGTTGTCAGTCTGAAGCAGATGCGAACAGTTCCAGGAAAAAAGAAACAGTCTTGGGAAAACTTTCCTTGCCATGGCTAACGAGGAAAAACCATCAAAAAAGCCAAGAAAAACACCCAACAACACCAGAATGGGAGGCGTGGTCAAGGACAGAGCAGAGGCAGAGGCAAAGGTGGAAGCAGCAGAGGAGGCTCAAATCCATCACAATCCAGATTGGGACCGAATCAGTGTGCATTTTGTAAAAGAGAAGGTCATTGGAGGTGCCAGTGCCCTGACCTTGCCAATCAAGTGCAAGAAACTATCACTGCAGCTGTGGATAGCAGTGAGTGAGGAGGACCAGTGGATACTGCCCTAGCAGATCCGCTGGTTAAAATGCAACTAAGGAATGATAAAGAAATTGAATTTTTCATTGACACTGGAGCCACATTTTCAGTCTTGAATCAAGCTTTGGTGCCTAAAAATGAAAAATACATTAGAGTCAAGGGAGCCACGGGCCAACCAGAAAATGCATTCTTTTTAAAACCACTTGAATACAAAATTGGGAAAAGAATGGTGGGAATACATCAATTCCTCTATTTAAATTCACCTAAATCTTTGTTGGGCAGGGATTTACTTTCAAATTTGGAAGAAACAATTGAATTTAAAGAAGGGGAAATAAAATTTAAAATGCCAGAAAACAAATTAGTTTTAGCATTAGGATTAACAATTGAGTCAGAGACAAGAAATAATGACACCTATCTAGAACAAATATCGAATCAAGTGTACCCAGGGGTATGGGATACTGATACTCTGGGAAAATCAAAATTAGCTGACCCCATTAAAATTGAATTACGAACAGGAGCCAGGCCAGTGACTAAAATACAATATCCCCTAGGATTAGAAGATAGAAAAGGAGCAAAGCCCATAATCAATAAATTTCTAGCATCAGGAGTATTGAAAGAATGTGAGTCAGAGTTTAATACCCCCATACTGCCAGTAAAGAAACCTAATGGAACCTACAGACTAGTACAAGATCTGCAAGCAGTTAATGGAATTACTAAAGGTATCCATCCAGTAGTAGCTAATCCTTACACACT
The DNA here is from genome assembly GCA_034509425.1 of Eopsaltria australis. Taxonomy (NCBI): domain Eukaryota; kingdom Metazoa; phylum Chordata; class Aves; order Passeriformes; family Petroicidae; genus Eopsaltria; species Eopsaltria australis. The sequence continues at coordinate 20,218 of JAVTVJ010000714.1, forward strand.
ACAAACAAAATTACGAGAGGATTTAATCTGGTTTTCAGTCATAAATCTCAAAGATGCCTTCTTCTGTTTACCACTTGCAGAAGAAAGTCAAATGATTTTTGCTTTTGAATGGGAAAATCCTAGTACAGGAAGGAAAAACCAGCTTACCTGGACAGTGTTGCCTCAAGGATTCAGAAATAGTCCCACGCTTTTTGGAAATCAATTGGCTAAAGAATTAGAGCAATGGCAATCTCCACCTGGGGAAAGTACGCTTCTGTAATATGTAGATGAATTGCTAGTTGCTACAAAAACTGCTAAAGAGTGCCTTGAGTGGACAGTGAGCCTGTTGAACTTTTTGGGATTAAATGGTTATCGAGTATCTCAACAGAAAGCTCAGCTGGTGCAACAACAGGTGACCTACCTCGGATACGAAATCTCTGGAGGAAAACAATCTCTAGGAACCACATGGAAGGAAGCAATCTGCCAAACACATAAGCCACAAACTGTAAGAGAACTTGGTGCTTTTCTTGGAATGACAGGTTGGTACCGGTTATGGATATATAATTATGGAGTAATTGTGAAGCCTTTATATAAACTGGTAAAGGTCTCTAAAAATGCTGTGATATGGACTCCTGAAGCTGACAAGACCTTCAAAGAATTGAACCATGAACTTATGAGAGCCCCAACACTCGGACTTCCTGACGTGAGTAAGCCTTTTTGGCTGTTTTCACACGAGAGGCAGGGGATAGCTCTGGGAGTCTTGGTACAGCGGTTGGGCCCCTACAAAAGAGCAGTAACTTATTTCTCCAAGCAACTGGACACTGTGAGCAAGGGATGGCCCACCTGCCTCAGAGCAGTTGCAGCAGTCATAATGAACATTGAGGAAGCAAGAAAATTCACGCTAGGACAAAAGATGACTGTTCTAGTGTCACACACAGTGTCAGCTGTCTTAGAGCAGAAAGGAAATCACTGGTTGTCTCCTTCAAGATTTCTGAAATATCAGGCAGTTCTGGCTGAATCTGATGACATTGGCATTTCAGTAACTAACATTGTTAACCCTGCTTCCTTTCTGCAAGGGAAATCTGAAGCTGAACCAGTGGTACACGACTGCCTGGAAACCATCGAGGCTGTGTGCTCCAGCCACCCAGATCTGAAAGAAGAACCACTCCCAGATGCCAACAACTGGTTTACTGATGGCAGCAGTTTCATGAAACAAGGGACACGGATGGCTGGGGATGCTGGGACTACTGTCTCTAAGGTAATTGAGTCAAATTCATTACCTGCAGTAACTTGAGCGCAAAAGGCTGAGCTGATAGCTCTAACCCGAGCATTGGAGCTGGCCAAGGGAAAAATCATCAGTATTTGGACAGACTCCAAATATGCTTATGGAATTGTCCATGCTCATGGAGCGATTTGAAAAGAAAGAGGACTCTTAACAGCTCAGAAGAAAGTTGTCAAACATGCAACCGATGTCCACAGACTCCTTGAGGCAGCGAAACTCCCATCACAGGTAGCAATTATGCATTGCTGGGGACACTCTAGAGGTAACACTCTCCCTGAAGAAGGTAACAGATTGGCAGATTATGAAGCCAGGCTGGCCGCTGAAAGAAAGGAGCCAGTAATGACTGTATTAATACCCACTGAAATAGATACTAGGCAACCAGTAAATTATCAGCCATCAGATTACAAATGGATGCAAGATGATAAAGGGAAACTTCTAGAGAATGGATGGGGACAGTTAGAAACAGGCCAATTGGTAATACCCGAAAGAGCTTTGAAACACTAGGTGAAATCTGAAGATGATAAAACTCATTGGGGAGTAGACCCTCTCTACCAATATCTTAAAGCACAAGTTGCAGGCCCACATTTGTTAGATATCATTAAAAAACATCACAATGTGACATTTGGTTAAAGAACAATCCAAATACAACAGTTAGGCTAGAACAAGGAGTAATTGGCAGAGGAACTTTTCCAGGGGAAGTATGGCAAATAGATTTTTCTGAACTCCCAAGGAAGATGGGTTTCAGGTATCTATTGGTGTCAAATGACTGTTGGGGTTTGGATTTCTTCCCTTTGTTTTTTCTTAAGGAATTTTTTCTCCCCTAAGTTGCTAAGGAACTGTAATAGTTGGATACTTAAGAGAACAAAAGAAGGTAGCCAAGCCCAGGAGGAGAGTTTTCTCTCAGAGGGCAGAGATAACACGAGAATTGGGCTGGTAAAAGCCAAGGCTGGGGCAGCTGCTGTGCTCTCTCTCTCTCGGGAATTTGGAGCAGGACAGTCGGAGCTGCTGCTTACTGAAGGAATTTCACTGTCACCGAGGAGCCAGCACGGAGCTGCTTTTCTTTCTGCTGTGAGTTTCTCTTTCCCTGCCCTGCTGGGAGCTGAGCTGCCACTGCCCCGTCCCTCCCCGCTTCTCCAGCACTGCTCTGAGTTTTTTGCTACGTTGTAGCCTTGCACCCCCTGCCTGCCGAGACGCCCTGCTGTCCCCAGCTCACTGTTTCCGAGGGTCCTGCTGCGATACTGATATCGGCTGCCCTGAGGGTTTGTGAAGCAAAGCCTCTCCTCCATCCCTCCCTGACTTGGGCAAGGCCACCATTACCATGTGCTGCCTGGGCTCGTGCTGGAGCGCCCCCTGCAGCCGCGGGGGAATCATTGCACCCGCCCTGCCCAGAGGGAGCCACCAGCACCCCTGCCGGCTGTGACTGGAACTGCACCAAAGGGGAAAAGTGCCTGAGGCCAAGGAGGCTGTCACCGGGTTTCTGGTTCTGTTTGTGGTTAATGCCATAGTTGTTGTTATTTGTTAGCTTTGTTTTGCATACTAGTAAGGAACTGTTATTCCTATTCTCATATCTTTGCCTGAGAGCCCCTTGATTTCAAAATTATAATAATTCAGAGGGAAAGGGTTTACATTTTCCATTCCAAGGGGGGCTCCTACCTTCCTTAGCAGACAGTTGTCTTTCTAACCAGGACACTGACACCTTTTCTGGGTGGCCAGATGTAAATAAAATGTTACAAAATGTAACAGTTTTTCTTGGGGTCTGGGACAGACCCACAGCCCCGTGTGTTCCAAAGGGCTCCTAGTTCAGGGCTCTCGTCAGCACCCGGCAGCACCCTTTAATTAGATATAACACAGGTTTTCATAGTTTTGTCAGGGCCTTACTATTTCCTCTAGGGATAGCACAGTCAGAAATAGCAATAGTGAACATCTCAGCAGAAATGAAAATAATTGCAAATACAACAGCAGATGCCACTGAATGGCTGCAAACAGAAGTCAATTCCCTGAAAGAAGTGGTATTTCAAAATTGAATGGTACTAAATATGATTACAGCATAGATGAGAGGAGTTTGTACCCTAGTAAATACCAGTTGTTGTATGTATGTGGATCAATCAGGACAAATAGCAAAATATACACACAATCTGGCAACATGCAAGGGTACTTCACGAAGTAACAAAAGATGACACTTCGTGGACAACCCATTTATGGGAATCACGTCTTGGCTCCCAAATTTCCATTGGCTAAAACAGCTATTCATGGGAATTTTGATTTTGGGAATAATCATTCTCTGTACCTGGGTGTTCAGTCAATGTCTCCCTGTGGTATTGCAAACGCGCTACAACTTCTTATGATGACTGGAAAAGTTACCAGTTGAGACATAAAATGGAAAAAAGAACATATTTTCGGGGAATGCACGCAGACACCACAATATAACTTGCAAAATAATTCACAAGAGTAAAGAAAAGGGGGGATTTCATGCCTATATAACTTAAGTCTAAGTTAGAAAGTGCTTATATAGCTTGAGTTATAAGATATCTGTGTAACCTGATACCAATATAACCTGAATCATAACTTTCTATATTTATATAGCCTGATATAAACAATGTTTTATACAATATAATGGCTAGTATATGGTTAACTAGTTGCTTAATGCTGAATAGACAATGATGCCATTTGGTTTCTGCCTTTTTTCTTTTATATGTTCTCTGTACTCTTTGCACACATATTTGTAGCTCTGTAGCCTATTGTATTAATAGCTAGTTTTCCCAGTACTTTTCCATGGCCTTTCCCTAAGCAGAAAGACAAAACAAATTCCAGAGCTCCAAGCCCTGGGGGGTTGCAAGGCCCTGTCCTATCTCGATTCTTCCTGGGAACCAAGGCCGAGAACAACTCTGAGGTACATTTTCATAAACAACATAGAGCCAGTGCTAAGAGGGGGGCTCCAGAGAAGGGGCTGGACCTGGGGGGGAATTGAATCACCACTTGTTCTTCGAATTGGTGCTTTTAATCAATTATGCTAATTTCCTAAAAACCTATAAATATGTACTCACCCCTGGAGGGGGTGGGCTTTTATGGACACCTTTCCATAACTGCTCCTGAAGACCTTCAAAATAAAGATCCCCTTTTATACTACCTCCTTGCAAAAACGATCTCGAGTTTCTTTTCCAGGTTGGGGGAAAGGCAACAACAAAAAAGAAAGAAAAACTCACTGGGTGTATAGTTTCAGAGGTAGATAACTACAGTACTAATGAGAAATTCACAGAATCACTAGGTTGGAAGAGACCTCCAAGATCATTGAGTCCAACCTATGCCCTAACACCTCAACTAAACCATGGCACCGAGTGCCACGCCCAATCTTGTTTTGAACACATCCAGGGATGGTGACTCCACAACCTCCCCAGGCAGACAATTCCAGTATTTAACCACTCTTTCTGTAAAAAACTTTCTACTAATATCCAATCTATATTTCCCTTGATGCAGCTTAAGACTGTGTCCTCTCGTTCTGCCAGTCGCTGCCTGGAGAAAGAGACCAGCCCCCACCTGACTACAACCACCCTTCAGGAAATTGTAGAGAGTGATAAGGTCACCTCTGAGTCTCCTTTTCTCCAGGCTAAACAACCCCAGCTCCCTCAATCGTTCCTCATAGGGCTTGTGTTTCAAGCCCCTCACAGGCCTTGTTGCCCTCCTCTGGATGTGCTCAAGCGTCTCAATGTCCTTCCTAAACGGAGGGGCCCAGAACTGGACACAGTACTCAAGATATGGCATCACCAGTGCCAAGCACAGGGGGAGAATGACTTCCCTGGTCCTGCTGGCCACACCATTCCTGATAGAAGCCAGGATGCCATTGGCCTTCTTGGCCACCCAGGCACACTGCTGGTTCATGTTCAGCTGGCTGTCGACCAGTACCCCCAGGTCCCTTTCTGCCTCAGCACTGTCCAGCCGCACCATCTCATGCCTGTAATGCTGCAGGGGGTTATTGTGGCCAAAATGCAGGACTCGACAATTGGACTTATTAAACTTCATCCTGTTGGACTCTGCCCATCCATCCAACCGTTCCAGGTCTCTCTGCAGAGCCCTTCTACCTTCCAACAGATTGACACACGCTCCCAGCTTAGTGTCATCTGCAAATTTACTAATGGAAGACTCAATACCCTCATCCATGTCATCAATGAAAATATTAAACAGAACTGGCCGCAGCACAGACTCCTGAGGGACACCACTAGTGACTGCTGCCAGCTGGATGCAGCACTGTTCACCACCACTCTCTAAGCCCAGCCATCCAGCCAGTTCTTGACCCAGCAAAGAGTGCTCCTGTCCAAGCTGTGGGCTGCCAGTTTTTCCAGGCGTATGCTGTGGGAGACAGTGTCAAAGGCCTTGCTGAAGTCCAAATAAACAACATCCACAGCCTTCCCTGCATCCACCGAGCAGGTCACCAGGTCATAAAAGGAGACCACATTGGTCAAACATGACCTACCCCTCCTAAATCCATTCTGGCTGGGTCTGATACCCTGGTCTCCTGGTTTAGGGCAAATTTTAGGAGGAAACCTCCGAGGAGGTCTCCTCTAGAAAAGCCAATACCAGCCGCCCCTCCCCCCAAAACTGGTTCGGGAAAAGATTTCTTTAGAGAAAAGGTGGAAAAAACTATTTATTTAACAAGCAGAATATTCACAAGCATGGAAAAAATTGAATGATATAAAACAATGAAACCTCTCCTTTCTCTGAAGAGATGGTAGATCCAGAGAGTCCTGTGGGTGTGGCTGTGTCAGCCTCAGTCCCTCCAGAGGCTGGGGCCAATGACCAGGTCCAGCTGCAGAGTCGGGGGCCCCCGGGGGATTGTCCTGATGTCTTGGACCACAGAAATGCTGACCAGTCCCAGACGGAAAAAAAACAGCAAAAGAAACAAAGTCTCTCTCTCCCTGCAAAAGCTAAGAGATCTCCAAGAGCACTCCGCTGCGAACTCCAAGAGCACACAGAAAGCTTATATCTCTTTTTCTGTCCCCACTTCGAGCACAGTCTCTGAATGAATTTCCGGGGGAGTAAGGTGTAACTCCTGCAGACAAACTGCATGCATCTTCTCTCCCCCATTCACTCTCTTCACTCTCTCTGTCTCTCTGGGCCTAACTTAGAGCTACAGAACTTGACATCCCGCATAAGCAGGAGAGACGACTGGGGATACAAGCATCATACAGTCAACTCAGGACAACTGGCCATCCTCTAAGTGCTGCCTAATGACACTCAGTACAAACTGCTCCATTACCTTACCAGGTACTGAGGTCAGGCTAACTGGCCTATAGTTCCCAGGCTTCTCCTTCCTGCCCTTCTTGTGGATGGATGTCACATCGGCCAGCTTCCAGTCATCTGGAACCTCACCAGTGACTCAGGAATGATGGTAAATGATGGAGAGTGGCTTTGCAAGCTCATCTGCCAGCTCCTTCATCACCCTGGGATGGATCGCATCTGGTCCCATAGATTTATGAACACCCAAGTGGCCCAGCAGTTCTCTGACTGCCTCCTCCTGGATAACAGGGACACCACTCTGATCCCTAACACCATCTACCAACCCAGAAGTACAGTTGTCCTAAGGACAAGCCATCTTCCCACTAAAGACTGAGGCAAAGAAGGCGTTAAGCACTTCTGCCTTCTCCTCATGTGCAGTTACTAAGTTCCGTCCCACATCCAGGAGAGAACAAAGGTCGGACTTCCTCTTCCTTTTTCCGTTAATATATTTGTAAAAACATTTTTATTATCCTTTGCAAAAGCTGCCAAATTAAGTTCTACCTGAGCTTTGGCCTCCCTAATTTTTTTCCTACATGCCCTAGCAACCCCCTTAAACACTTCCTGGGAGACCTGACCCTCCTTCAAAGATGATATATCCTTTTTTTATTCCTGAGTGTCATGGCTTGACCCCGGTCAGGTGCCCACTCAGTCACTCTATCACTCCCCCTCCCACTGGGAGAGGGGAGAGGATAATATGGAAGAAAACTACCAAGGTGAGATGAGGCAGTTTTATTACAGCAGGAAAATAGGAAAAGCAAGCAGAGATATGTGCGCACAAGAGCGGAAGAGAAAAACAATCAGTCTCTACTTCCCATTAGCAGCGACGTCTGGACACTTTCTGGGAAGCAGGGTTTCAGCACACGTAATGGTTGCTCAAGAAGGCAAACATGGACGAGTCCTGAGTGCCTCCTCCTCCTCTCTTCCTTCCCTTATATATCTGAGTTGACGTCATATGGTACGGAATATCCCCTTGGCTGACTGGGGTCAGCTGGCACGCTTGTGTCCCCTCCCAGGATCTTGCCCACCCCCATCCCCTTCAGTGGGGGAAGGAATGTCACAGGGACAGCACTGCTTGGCAGTAGCCAAAATACTGGTCTGTTATCAACACCCGTTACCAATAAAAACACAGCACTGTAAGGGCTGTGAGCTTTACCCCAGTCAGACCCAATACACTGAGTTCATTCAAAACCTTGCTGCGCATCCAGGCTGGATGTTAGCCTCATTTACTCCTCTTTCAGCACACAGGGATAGTGTGCTCCTGTGCTCTCAAGTCTCTGTTTTGAAGCACGTCCCTTTTTCCTGGACTCTCTTGTTTTTAAGGGCAGCTTCCCAAGGAACTCTCTGAATAAGTCTCCTAAATAGGCAAAAGTCTGCCCTCCAAAAGCCCAATGTAAAAGTCTTATTGAAATTCTTCCTCATTTGGCCAAATATCGAGAACTCTATAATTTCATGATCACTATGCCCCAAGAAGCCTCCAAGCACCATATCTCTATTTGCAAATAACAGGTCTAACATAGTCCCTCCCCTGGTGGGCTCACCAACTGTGACAAAAAGTTGTCCTCCACACACTCTTAGTAGCCTCTTGGACTGCCTCTTTTCTGCTGTATTAAGCTCCCAGCAGATGTCTAGTAGGTTAAAGTCACCTACAAGAACAAGGGCTGGTGATCCTGAAATATTTTCCAGCTGCTTAGAGAATAAGTTGCCCACCTCTTCTTCCTGAGATAACAGAACCCCAGAAGGATGTCAGCCTTGGTGGCCTTTCCCTTAATTCTTACCCGTAGGCATTCAACTACATCATCATTAGTTTCAATACCCATGGCATCAAAAGCCTCCCTAATATTAAGGGCCACCTCCTCCCTTTCCTGTCTCTTCTGAAGAGCTTGTAGCCATCCAGTGCAGTGCTCCAGCTATGTGAGTCATCCCATGACATTTCCGTGATCGCAACTACATCATAGCTCTGCTGTTGTACCATGGCTTCCAGCTCTTCTTGCTGCGTGCATTAGTATACATGCACTTCTGCTGGGCTTCTGATTTTACCCTTAACTCTGGCTTACCACCCTTGGGCCTGCCTCCAGAGAGTCCAACTACACCCCCTTCCCCCTTCGAACCAAGTTGAAAGCCCTCTCATTGAGCTCTGCCAGTTCATGAGCAAAAATCCTTCTGCCCTTAACAGAGAGACAGAGCCTATCCAATTCCAGCAGGCCAGGTGTCGTACAAGTTGCCCTATGGTCAAAGAACCCAAAATTCTGCTGATGACACCAACCTGAGCCACTTGTTAGTCATGTGGGCTCTCCTATTCCTTTCAACATTTTCAACATTTTTCTCTGCTACCAAAGGGACTGAGCAGAACAATACCTGTGCTCCTGCCTTACCAACCACTTGACCCAGTGCCCTAAAGTTCCTTTTAATTGCCCTAATGCTCCTCTTTCCAGTCTCATCACTGCCAGCCTGGAGTATCAGCAGAGGGTAATAATCAGAGAGCCAAATCAGCCCTGGGAGTCTCCCAGTAATATCCAGTACCCGGGCCCCAGGGTGGCAGCAGTCCTCCCTGTGGGATGGGTGTGGCCGACATATGGGGCCCTCTCTTCCCCTCAGAAAGGAGTCACCCACTACGACTACTCTTCTTTTTAATGCTAGAGGTGGTGATCCGTCTGACAGATGAAGCATAATTGGGAGGCTTACTGGGCAGATCATTTTCTTTTACATTTTCTGGATGACCCTCTAGATCCAGGGCCTCATACCTATTCTGGAGTGCCACTTGAGTAGGTGATGGGGGTCAGGAGGAATTTTTATTACCTCTCAGAGTAGGGACTCATTCCCACTCCCCTTCATCCACCAGGTATCCTCCTATCACCTGACAGTGGGAGGCACGGGAGTCCTCTGACTCCTGATGGGCCTCCTTCAAGGATGGAAGGGCAGAACTCCAAAAATCTATTTCCCTTTCACTGTCCCTAATACTCCTTAGTCTTTCAACTTCCTCCCTAAGCTCAGCCACCAGTGAAAGGAGATCATCTACCTGCTCACACCGCAGGCAGGCTTCTTCCACAACACCCTCTGGTACCACTGCTAAGCTCAAACACTCCGCACAGGAAAAGGTCTGGACAGACGCATCCTTTGTGGGGGGTTCTATTTGGCTACATACACTTTTACTAAGTGCAGTTTTTGATCGTGTAAAAACTATTACTGACAAAAAAGAACCCAAACCAACCAACGAACAAAACCACAACAAACTAAATGACCCCACTAGCCGGAGGAAACTTGCAACCCTACCCGCGCGAACTGAACTGCTGCGCCGCGCCACGCCACGCCACGCCACGCCACGCCACGCCACGCCACGCCCCTGTTTGCCTGCTCCGGCTCGCTGTGCTCCCTAAAGGCCTCTTTTAATCACCTCGAAGAGAAGCCCGGAAGAAAAAGCCCCGCCCTGCGCCTGCGTGGCTAATGAGAACGAGGAACACACCTGCTCCGTGCTCCTCCAATCACCCCTAAGCTCACCTGAAGAGAAGCCCCAAAGAAAAAAAAAAATGGCAAGTGCAAAGCCAATTAGCCACAAAACAAAGAATTTAGGCCGGTTAGGACCAGACAGACCAAGGAACACCGTAACTGCGCATGCTCTGAAGACCAAGTTGAGATGTTCAGATGTGAAGACTTTGGAAGCCTTCACCAAAGACCCCCGACGACCCCTGAATTGGGGAAGCGCAAGCGCAGTGCAAAAGAATTATCTAATAACCATGAGATCATACTATGTAAATTAGTTCCGGCGCATATATGATGATGTTATAATGACCCAGTAACACTAAGCAATACTTACTGTGTAAATATAGCACAGCACTTGCAAAGGTGGGTGAGTTAGGAGGAAAAATCCCCCTCACCTCCAGCTCTGCAATGAACAAATACTTGCTCTATAGACATCGGTCTGTGGGGATTTATTTCCAGCCTATCTTTCGGGCATCAGTATCTTCTCAGGAACGAAGGAGTCTGTCAGGAGCTAACAACACTAGCCTGAGCTGGAACTAGACAAAACTAAAACTGCTACAACTGCACTCCTGTACATACACCAAAGGGGGGTTTGACTACAAGTCAATCACTTTATGTTATAAATATCTTTAGCCCCCTTAAACCCATTGAGCTCTCTTGTATGGCAGCAGACTACAAAGCAGTGATGTCCCCCTTGAGCAGGGATGCCTCTTAAGATTAGTCCTTGCAGGTGAGATCCCTTACCCAGCATCTGATATCTATAATGAGGTAAGCAACATTTCGCATTAGGCCTAAAAGTATATTGTATGCTAGCAACATTTATATATCTAGCTAGAGCTTACTTATTAAAAGTGTAGTATGTAGTGTAGTTTGACTGCTATCAAAATCACTGTCTAAATTGTTAAATCATTTAAATATTTGTCAAATTACTCTCAAATTACCATTCAGTTATTGCTTAATCATCATTTGTCATTTACTTTTCATTCAATCATTAATAGCTATCATTTAATCATCGTTTAATGGTGAATAGAACCCCTTTAGTTAGCCCCACAACGATGACTTCTCTTAATCACTTGTGACCCCACTGCACTTGGAAGTTTAAATGGAAATGTTAACTAGGGGCGGAGGTGTCTGTTATTAGGGCAAGTGGATGCGGAAAGGCTTTGTTTCCTCTTTGCGCGCACCTCTATCCTATTTCCGTGGACAGGGTGAGGCCGCTCGAGACAGTTGTCACTGCTCTGGACACCACTCCTTCCGTTTCCCCACCCCCCTGGAGAGCATACGATATTCTCTGATAACGCGCGGAGTCTCTGTCCATTTCTGTATAGTCCCTAGTCTCGGGGAGGGGGAGGTTGGTGACTCCGCAGACAATGGCGACGGTACTGTGAGCCGCCTCACGTGTGTTTCGTGCTCTCTTTCCTCTCGTGTAGGACCGCGCTGGCGTGTAGGCCTCAGCAAGACAGAAGGAGGCGGAGCTGACGCGAGTGGACCAGCTGGTTCAGATCCCTCCTTCATCCACCCTTCTTCCTCAAGTCTTTCTCTTTTTTGCACCTTCTTTTCGTCTTTTTTCCTGTGCGTTGCGCGTCTCATTCCGTGCTGCTGCCGCAGAAGGGAAGTGGTGGTGGCACCGCTAGCTTCGTGCCCCCACACCCTCTTGCCCTTCGCTCTCCCAGAAACAGTCTGAAGCCATCTGCAGCGCCTCCGACATCGGCTGTAGGGTTTCTCGCTCCGCCCCCTTCCAGGAGCAGGTACGCGGGCGCTGAAGGGTGTGTGCGGGAGGATGCGGATTCGATTTCTGAGAGCTGTTAGCACGGTGGTGTTGTGCGCAGAGGAGCGGCACGGCGGGTGCTTGGGCCTCCCCGGGGCGTTTTTGCTGCCTTCCGCGAGGCGAGGGCTGGCAGGGCGTATATTTCCCCGGCTGACTCTCACTCTGACGCGGCGGGAGGCCGCGGGCCAGGATGGCACACACACTACTACTCCCTCCTTAGTTGGGGCAGACAGGGAGCGAGACAATGAGGCTTCCTCAGTCCTCGCTGGGAGAGGAGCTGTTTTTTTGTTTGTTTTTTCTCGTTAGACCGGTAGCCTGCACGCCTTTTGTGTTTTGGTGTCGGGAGGGGGTGGGGCGAGGCGGGTGTGTGGAGGCGATGGCGACTAAAACATACCACGCTTTGAGGACTTGGCGGTGCCGCCCTTTTTGTCTGGACTATCGAGCTTCATTTGTCATCGGGAAATGCCTGGGTTTGATTCGCGTTCTTCGCATATACTTCGCCTTTTTGCTTCACCTAGATCACTGTTAGAGAGGTGTATACCTGAAATATCCTTGCTGGGGGTTTTTGTTTTGACTTTGGTTTTTTTATTGGTCCATTTTTTAGCTGAGGGTATTCAGGTAAATAAGTATTTATTTAACCAGCCAGTTTAGGTTTTATTATTGATTTAAAATTAATTAGTACTTGTATTTTATTATATTAAGTAATTCAGTTAATCTAGTACCTAAAGGGGGCCTACAATAAAGTAGGAGAGGGATTTTTTACAAGGGCATGTAGTGATAAGAAAAGGGGGAATGGCTTATAACTAAAAGAGGGTAGGTTTAGATTAGATATTAGGAAGAAATTCTTTGCTGTAAGGGTGGTGTGACACTGGAACGGGTTGCCCAGAGAAGTTGAGAATTCCCAATCCCTGGAAGTGCTCAAGGCCAGGCTGGATGGGGCCCTGAACAATCTGATCTAATGAAAGATTCCCTGCCTGTGGCAGAGGGTTGGAACTAGATTATTTTTAAGGTCCTTTCCAACCCAAAGCATTCTAGGAGTCTGTGAAGTATTAGGGTAACTTGAAAATGCTTTTAGTATGTATTTCACATAGTTCATAAGTTGTAGTTTCTTGGAAGTGCACTTGGTGTGCACAAAAGCTTAATTATATTTGGCACTCAAATAATCTAAATATCTGCTGTTATTAGAGTTGACTATGCCTCAGTTTAGTTGTAATTTGGAATTAAAAGATGTCTTAGTTATAAGACTGTTAACTTTAATAATAACAAAGTATTTATGTTCCCCTTTTAGTTTGGCTGGGTAAATTTGCCGGTAACTGTGAAGGTCAATGGTGTAAATTACTGTTTGAGTTAACACACTGAATAAAATAGCTCCTTTTTTATTGGGAGGTCAGGGTTAAACAGGGACATCTCTTGAGTGTTAAGACACTTTTTGGAGGTAAGAGAGATCATTATATTTTTTTTGTAAAGGTTTGGTTGTAACCAGTCAACCAAAAGATTGGGGAATGTAAGGTTGTGAAAGTGTAATATGTTAGTTTTTTGTTCTTGCTGTGAAATAGAGATGAAAATGTATGAGATGACTGCCTCATGATGCTGCATTTTCTTGATTGAAGTATCTGCACTCCCTTTTCCTCTAAAAATTTCATGTTTTCCTCTTATAGTGGGTATATGCTTGGCTGCTTCAGTTCTGTGGGTTTTAGGAGTTGGCAGCTTTCAGAGATAGAAATAGAAGCTGATTTCAGAGGCCCCTGTTGACAAGGTTTTGTGTCTGAGCCTTTAGATTAGTCTGTCACACTGCAGCCTTGTGACAGGCAGAAGCTAATGTGCTCAACCATGTGACCCAAGTGTTATGATCCAGTTATTAAAAATTTTTAGAGTGGTGCCTCTGCCCAAATTAAGGTGCAAACGAGAGCATATTCTGAAGTCAATAGTATGGATTTTATTTAATAGTAAATGTGAGAGAGAGAAAGAAATAGAAAAAGAGGTGGGGGGGAGAGAGTGAGAGATTAAATAGAAAACCTCACCACTGTGGATCCCGATGGTGTCCTGTTGATCCTCTTCTTGTTTTCTCAGTGGTGAGGGTCCAGCAAAACATAGAGTTCAATGGATTTATATACGTTTGGGCCAGGTGTGAAGGCCCAGGTGCCTCCCCTGAGGAGGGCAAGTTTGACACTGTCTCTTGCAACAGACTGGATCTGTTGCAACACTTTGCATCGTGTGCAGTTGTCTGGTGTAAGGCCTCAGGAACCAGTCTGGGGGGTGCTTCCGGGGTCTTTTATGGTTTATGACGCCTTGTCAGCTGACTGTCACATGAATGTCCCATGTGTATGTGGCCTTCCCAGGGTGGGGGGTTTTACAACTGAGCCAGTTTGTGTAAGGGAGGATGGCTGTTAACACCCTCTGACCAGAGGTTACAACACATACCCAAAACTCTCCTCCTCCTCCCTTGGTTGTGGGGGAGTGTGTGCAAACCTGGCCATGGCAGATGAGCCTGTGGGCTATGGCCTCACTCACCCCAAACCCAGCCAGAGCTGATTTTTAGGACAGCTGCTGGGTTTGGCTTTCCTGTGGATACATTCTTCTCCCTCAGCCTTGTTTACTTCTCCCTAGACCTGAGATAATTGGACAGAAGTGTCACCTTTATCTTATCTCAGGTTCCATTAGGCAGCTTAACTCACAGTTCAAGGTTCCAGTCAGGAGGCATATTCAGGGAGGGGTGCACTTTGGTGGTCACAGCTTTATTATACAGTTTTGCCATAATGGGCAAAAAGTTCTTCATAACAATGTTTAAGCCATTAACCATAACATTTCAGTCTCTCACACCAAATTTCTGAGAAAAGTTCAGGAAAGCAGATACGTAATGGTATTCACTTGTTTTTCAGGGTAGTAGAACTGAATTTGTAAGGCCTTAGGTACTTACTGATCTTAGAAAATTAGTAAGGAAGAATTTCAGAAGTCTGTAATGTCTTTTCAGAAAACTTTACTTTTGCTGTTGGTTCAAAATATTAAATGGCATATTTTAGTGTTCTGATTATTGGATTAAACTGGAAAGTTTATTATAACCTAGTCAGGTGGTACCTAGGCCTTAAAGAGTGAAAAAGCAAAATTTCTTAAACATTGGATAACAACTTGATCTTTTTTTAAAATGCAGCATGTATTTCAGGTAGTGAAGGACTGTGCTGAAAAAAAAACAACTATAAAGACTCATTTCTAATGTTAATATCATCATTAATACCTAAAGCTAAACTTAGTAAGTGCTGAAAGATCTTGAGAGTGGAGCAAGTCAAATGAGATTGTTGATGATAGTGTATGTTAGCACTTTTGATAGTGCTTCGAGTGTACTTGCGTGTAATAAGGGCAGAAGTACAGTCTTTATTTGTGTTATAATAACATAGAGCTACAATAAAGATGAGAATATTTTTTAAGGCCTTAGATTTTCTGTTGTGTCCACTGATTTGGTATATGGCTGTAAAACTGCAAATTCTTAAGTGGTATATCAGAATAAGTACCAGTTTGCTTTGTAGTACTGAAACAAAGGTATAAATTGCTGAAATCCCGTGACCACCAGCAGGCAAGCAGATTGATTTTGCTTTTTTCTCCTGCTGTTGATTTACTTCAATCCCAGAAGTTTAGATTAACTAGACAAATACTGCTGTTAATTGCAGTTGTCATACTGTTGAGATAAATGGCTACAGCTTGTAGTATGGCTTTTTTAATTTATAAAAAGTATTTCTTTATACACTAGAGTTAATTAATGTTTGGTATGCTTGAGTTTTCATGAGAATCAGCAGACAAATATCCTGTTTTGTGGCTGCCCTTAAAGAGGAAAGCAGTAACCTGGAGTTTTCACTAAAATGTCCAAGTGCTATAGTCAGTACTTTCACTAAATCTAAACTTTTGGAGGACAAGTGTGTCCTCAATTTGTAGTAGATTGCTTGATTATTATATTCTTAGTTCCCAATGGCAATAAAACTAGGATTTGGTTGCTGTATCAGTTTTTCTACTAGCCTTGTTTTGCAGAGGTCAACTGCCAGTGAAGGTGAAGTATTTTTATTCCTAAGTTTTGCAGTTGATGTCAGAGATGAGGGTTAGAATTATCTACCTTTGAAAGATGCAGAAGTCTGCCTATATTTTAAAGACACAAGATTTAACTGGCTCTTTGGAAATGCATATAGTGTGCAAATGAATGTATTCAACAGTCTAAAATAGTTTTATTTTTCTTGGAAGAGCAAAATTTGGTTTAAGCATGTTTCAGTAATGCTTTTGGATCATCTGCTTTGAGGGCCGACTGTATGCATGTTGTTGCTAGTTAATATTCAGTATTGGGCTTTGTATGCAATTTAAGCAAAGGTAAAGGTTTTGTTATAGAAACATCCCCTAAAGATATAAAATACAGTTTTAAAATGGCTGTTGCCCATCCTTCAGTGATTTTTGTTCTGTTTAACAAATGTGTTGTGAAAGTACAAACTGCTGACAATTTTATTAGCATCGGAATGATACAAGATCACCATTACTGAAAAAGTGGAGCAATTCTTCTGGAGTATACAAAAATAAACTGCTAATTTACCAAAACTGTTTAGTAGACCCAAATTTGGTCTTGCTTGTTTTACCCCTCTAGCTGTGGTTTGTTTGGGTTTTTTCCTACCCTGTAAGTGCTCAGAGGTTAATACATTTTTTGCTGACCAATTAATTACACTTGGACATAACCTGCATGCATAGTTTGGTGTCTGATAAGTATATTGCTTCTCAGTATTACTGTGTGTATTGGGTTTGTGTGGCAGGGTTTTGGTAGCGGGGGGCCACGGGGTGGCTTCTGTGAGAAGCTACCAGAAGCTTCTGCTATGTCAGATAGAGCCAATGCCAGCTGGCTTAAAGATGGACCTGCTGCTGGCCAATCAGCAATGGTGATAGCACCTCTGTGATAACATATTTAAGAAGGGGAGAAAACTGCTGCACAACAGCAGCTGGAAGAGAGGAGTGAGAATGTGTGGGAGAAACAACTGCAGGATCTGAGATCAGTGGAGGAGGTGCTCCAGGTGATGGAGAGGGGGCTGTGACCCTGAGGGAAGCCCATGCTGGAGCAGGTTTGCTGGTAGGACTTGTGACCCTGTGAAGGATCCATGCTGGAGCAGTCTGTTCCTGAAGGACTGCATCTCATGGAAAGAAAAAGTGGAAGGGACCCATACTGAAGGAGTTTGTGAAGAACTGCAGCACGTGGGAAGCACCCACATCAGAGACATTCATGGAAGACTGTTCCTTGTGGGAGGGACCCCACACTGGAGCAGGGGAAGAATGTGAGGAGGAAGGAACAGCAGAGACATGTAATGAACTGAGCACTACCCCCATTCCTTGTGATGCTGGGGGATGGAGGGGTGGAAGAATAAAAAAATTGTGAGTCAAGTTTAGCCCAGGAAGAAGGGAGAGGTGGGAGGAAGGTGTTTTAAGATTTGATTTTGTTTTCTCATTATCCCACTCAGATTTAATTGGTAATAAATTAATTTTTCCCAAGTTGAATCTGGTTTTTTGTGATGGTAATTGGTGAATGATCTCCCCTCTCCTTATATCAACTTATGAGCCTTTCATTGTCTTTTTCAATACCTGTTCAGTTAAGGAGGGGAAGTGATAGGGCAGCTTGGTGTGCACCTGGCATCCAGCCAAGGTCAACCCACTAAACTATGATAATGTTTTTTACCTCTCTTAGATGTTCCTGACAATGTTACTTATCAATACAATTGAAGTATTGAATTATATATTAACATCCATATAGCCATCTTTAAAAATGCTGATATCACTTTTTGTGGGCAAGGTAAGCAGACCTACTTTAATTCTATAATCCTGTAATTGATTTTGGTGAAATGCCAGTTCTTAATGCAGTTCTTGGTTTTATTTACAGCATTGAAATGGCTCAGGAGACAAACCAGACCCCAGGGCCCATGCTGTGTAGTACAGGATGTGGATTTTATGGAAATCCTAGAACAAATGGCATGTGTTCTGTTTGCTACAAGGAACATCTTCAGCGACAGCAGAATAGTGGTAGAATCAGCCCAATGGGTAAAGGTTTGAGACGTGTTTTTTTTTGTATGTGTCTTGAAAACTTAATGTATAGGTGATGAGATGTATTCAGGAGATCTGATAGCTGCATATTAAAACTATGAATATTAAAGGGGATAATACTTTAAATCACAATAAAAATAAAAATGCTTTTTTGTGTAATGTATCATGGCCCACTTGGTGTTGAACCTGAAGCTGGATTTTTACTTACTCTCTGCTACAATTGTGTTCTTATACATTCCTTGTTTTTTGGTCATTAGCAATACAGTCTATATTAAGAAGATGCAGTAGAATGAGGAATGATTGGAAATGGTTCATAACTGTATTAAAACCTGCCTGACTAACTTGTATTCTATACTTTGCTTATAATTAACTTCTCAAATTTCTGTTATATAGGAACAGCTAGTGGTTCAAACAGTCCTACCTCAGACTCTCCATCTGTACAGAGAGCAGATGCTAGCTTAAGCAACTGTGAAGATACTGCTTGTAGCACATCTGGAAAATCAAGGTAAGATTATAGAATCATTTAGGTTGGAAAAGACCCTTAAGATCATTGAGTCCAACCATTAACCTAACACTGCCCAGTCCACCACTAAACCATGTCCTTAAGTGCCACATCCACATGGCTTTTAAATACCTCCAGGGATGGGGGACTCAGCCACTTCCCTGGGCAGCCTCTTCCAATGCTTGACCACCCTTTCAGTGAAGAAATTTTTTCTAATATCCAATCTAAACCTCCCCTGGCACAACTTGAGGCCATTTCCTCTTGTCCTATCCCTTGTTACTTGAGAGAAGAGATCAACTCCCACCTCGCTACAGCCTCCTTTCAGGTAGTTGTAGAGAGCCTCCTTTTCTCCAGGCCAAACACCCCCAGCCCCCTCAGCCACTCCTCATAAGACTTGATTTCAAGACCCTTTACCAGATGAAGGTATTATTTTGAGGTCTGAATGAACTGTGAGTATATAGCAAGTTAAAGTAACGCCCTATTACAGAGAGTTTCTGCAGAGGAAAAAGTGACAGTGCACTTTACAGTGCTTTATTAATCTTTATAAATTAGGACTAATTAGTGTTTGGTGTTGGACTACTACATTTACAAGGACATTTCTGGTTTATCTGGGGAAATATTTGCTACAGTTTTTCTAGTTTCTTCTAGGGAAGAGAGATAGAAGTACAGGTCAGGAATGTGTATCAATAATAACTGATAGGGTAGTCTGATGGATTTTGACAGTTTAAGCTCTTATGTACTCTACACTAATGTAATCACCCATTTCACTGTATGTAAACAGAAATGTGCCTGTTGCCGCTTTGCCTGTAATGCAGCAAATGACAGAAATGAGCATTTCAAGAGAGGAGAAAGTATCACCAAAAACAGACATCGAGCCAGGTATGTTTGCAGGGTAACACTGGATACAACTGGCTTAACAGAAGCTGACAATTTATTTACTTTCTCTTAAGTAGGCATCTCCATGGTGATTGTCTTGAGGAACTGTTAATTATGAATGCTTCTTGAGTATTAATACTCTCAGAATCAAGAATTACTAGTGCCAGCACATAGTTTTCAGACGTGTTCAATATTAGTACATAACTTTTGACACTTGAGGAGCATTTTGGCTATCAAACCTTCATTTTAAAAAATATGACACTTGAATTGTATCTGGGTGCAAGATGACCAATTCTGAAGTCAGTGTTGATTTCTTTATAAAGCCTAGCAGTACAGTTTCTGCTGACTCGTGGCAATCAAAATAGTTTGTTGCATTTGAAGAACAGGGTTCTTAATTCTGTTCTACAGAATGATGAGAATGGGGCAGAAGGGAATGCTTGATTTAAAATACTAACAAAGACTGCTATAAGGTCTTGGACTAAGTGAGTAATCAGTAGATAGAACTGAAATGCTGTTCTGTGGCTATACAGTACTTAGAGCATTAATTGCTTAGTAAGAATGTTCAGTTTTTAAAAGTGAGTGAATTAATGTTTATTGCTATATAGCAATTTATTCAAATTGATATCTTAATGTACTTGTTTGATATCTATAGATATTGACACTTGTTAATTTTAATAGTTCTGAAAGTCTTAAAATATTGAAAGCAGATTTTTAATAGGAAAATGTGTTTGCTGCAACTGAGGATAAAATTACTTCTTTTGTGTTGAAAATTCCAGAATGTACCACTCAGCACTGTATAGATGCATGTTTGTCAGTAGGACTGCTCTTGCAGCTGATAGTTAATTGCTTGGGTTTTGTACATAGGTTTTTACTATTTTAGTTGTCATGTTAAGTTAAAATTGTGACATGAAATAAATTACAGTTGCTTTTACTATATTATTTTCTGGTCATGTACAGACTGAGGAGATTTTTACATGTTTCAGCTTCTTGTAACTTGAATTATCTTGAGACTTATTGTATGTAACTTAGAAATTTCTACTTTGTTACAATATTTATAAACTCATATTGTCTTGTTATGAATTCGTACCTGAAAAACCGATAGACAGGTGTCATGGGTTGACCCCAGCTGGGTGCCAGGTGCCCACTCAGTCACTCTATCACTCCCTTTCCCACTGGGACAGGGGAGAGAATAATATGGAGGAAAACTAGCAGGGTAAGATAAGGCAGTTTATTACAGTAGAAAGCAGAAAACAAGCGGGGATCTGTGCGCACAAGAGCTAGAGAGTAAAACCAATCAGTCTCTACTTCCCATCAGCAGCAATGTCCGGACACTTTCTGGGAAGCAGGGTTTCAGCACGTGTAATGGTTCTTCCAGAAGGCAAACATGGATGACTCCTGAATGCCTCCCCTTCCTTCTCTCTTCCTTCCCTTATATATCTGAGCTGATGTCATATGGTATGGAATATCCCTTTGGCTGACTGGGGTCAGCTGGCCTGCTGGTGTCCCCTCCCAGGATCTTGCCCATCCCCATCCCCTTTGGTGGGGGAAGGAATGTCAGAGGGACAGCACTGCTTGGCAGTAGCCAAAACATTGGTCTGTTATCAATACCAGCTGTCAATGCAAAACACAGCACTGTAAGGGCTGTGAGCTTTATCCCAGTCAGACCCAATACAATCTCCACCCCTTATTCCATACCATTTGCGTCATGCTCAGATCCCATATAATCTATATAGTCTCATTACTAGAATCCTTCCTTACCCACACATACAATTTAAGCTACATCCTTAAACCATCCCTATAGCATTAACTACTATCTCCTGTCCTTTCACATCCCTCCAGGTGATCTCCATTCCAGCAGGTTGTGGGGTCAGTGCAGGAGGAATAGTAAACTTGATGGTCGAGCACTGATACCATCCCTGTTCATTGTTGCCTTATTCTTGCTCCTTGCTGAAATTCATTCTTTGTCAGCTCATGTCCCTTCTGCTACTTTGCCTCCTGCAGCATACAACTTCCAGTGTACATTATTCTTACCCCAAGGTTAAATCGCCTTGAGGTACACACTGGGTCTCCCCATCCTCCCACATTACCCACCAAGTGCACTCAGGTCCTTGGGCAAAGACAATCCCACGAATGGGATTGCCCTTCCCCATGGGGGCAGAAACCCACACTGACTTCCCCAGCCACTTTCCTATGTGTAGTGCAGGAACTTTGTTTCCCTCCACAGTATCTAAGGGTTTAGTTTGGGTGGGACCAGGGCGGTTAACAGATCCCCTAGTATTGAGTAACCAAGTGGCTTCTGCCAAGTTCACATCCCAATGCTTCCATGTCCCATTACCTAGTACCCGTAGCATCGTTTTTAACAGTCCATTATATCTTTCAATATTCCCAGAGGCCTGTGGGTGATAAGGAATATGATATATCCACTTAATGCCATGCCTCTTTGCCCAGGAGTTAATAAGATTATTTCGAAAATGAGTCCCATTGTCTGACTCAATTCTATCTGGGGTTCCATGTCACCACAAAATGTGTCTTTCAAGACCTGAAATTGTGTTCCGAGCCGTGGCGTGGTTTACTGGGTACGTTTCCAGCCAGCCAGTTGTGGCCTCCACCATGGTGAGGATGTAACTCTTGCCTTGGCGTGTTCGTGGAAATGGCCCAATGTAATCAATTTGCCAGGCTTCACCATACTGGAACCCCAGCCACCGCCCTCCACTCCAAAGAGGCTTCACTCGTGTGGCTCGCTTGATGGCAGCGCGTGTTTCACACTGATGAATAACCTGTGTGATGGCCTCCATGGTCAGATCCACCCCTCGATCACGAGCCCATCTGTATGTTGCATCCCTTCCAAGATGCCCTGATGTTTTGTGGGCCCATCGGGCTATAAATAGCTCACCCTTTCTCTCCCAATCTAGGTCCACCTGAGCTATTCCAATTTTGGTGGCCTTATCTACCCGTTCGTTGTTTTGATGCTCCTCAGTGGCACGACTTCTGGGCACATGGGCATCTACATGGCGTACTTTCACAGTCATGTTTTCTATCCGTGCAGCAATGTCCTGCCATAATGCAGCAGCCCAGATGGGTTTTCCCCTGTGCTGGCAGTTGGTTTTCTTCCACTGCTGCAGCCATCCCCATAGGGCATTAGCCACCATCCAGGAGTTGGTATAGAGTATGGGCCACTTTTCTCTCTCAGCAATCTCTAGGGCTAGTTGGATGGCTTTCACCTCTACAACCTGGCTTAATTCACCTTCCTGTTCAGCAGTCTCAATGACTTGTCATGTGGGATTCCACACAGCAGCTTTCCACTTCCAATGGTTTCCTATCACTCAGCAGGATCCATCAGTAAATAAAGCATATTTTCTTTTGTTTTCTGGTAACTCATTATATGGTGGTGCTTCTTGTGCACGAGTCACCTTCTCAGACAGTGCTTCAAAATCTCTGGCTTCTGGCCAACTCAAAATCTCTTCTAGGATTCCTGGGAAGCTGGGTTTTCCCATTCGGGCTCGTTGTGTAATTAAGGCCACCCACTACTCCATGTAGCACTGGTTGCATGATGCATGGAGGGAATGTTTCCTTTGAATATCCAGTGTAGGACGGGCAATCCTGGAGCCAAGAGGAGGTACATATCCGTCCCAGAAACTTCTGAGGCAGCTTGAATCCCCTCATAAGCTATTAGTATTTCTTTTTCAGTTGGAGTATAGTGGGCTTCTGATCCTCAATAACTCCAGCTCCAGAATCCTAATGGTAGACCTCGGGTTTCTCCTGCGGCCCTCTGCCAGAGGTTCCAGGTGAGGCCCTGCTCCCCGGCTGCAGTGTAGAGTATATTTTGCACATCTGGTCCTGTCCAAACAGGCCCAAGAGATATCGTGCGAGCTATTTCCTATTTGATCTGCTCAAAGGCCTGTTTCTGCTCAGGGCCCCACTTGAAGTTGTTCTTCTTCTGGGTCACTAGATAGAGGGGGCCCACAAGTTGACTATAGCCTGGAATGTGCATTCTCCAGAACCTGACAAGGCCCAGCATTGTAGCTGCCGTGGATGTGTCTTTAGAGACCCCAGGGGGAGAAGACTTAGAAAAGGAGAAAGATAACTGGTGGAGAAAGTTCAAAGGGGATAGGAAACTCTTGGAAGGTGAAGTGACCATGGTTTAACCCAAGACAAACCAAAGTAGCTTTTGCTAGTGTCCATCATCTCCTCCCTCCCCCCAAGAGCCTTTGTTCTATTCCCTGTTTTCTCCTGGGCCCCTTTCCTTCCCTATCCCATAGGACCAAGTAACTCTGGACCCCCCTGGTGATTGGTGGTACGTGATAACACTTAAGGCTGTGTCTGAGGGCCCCTCGGCCTCTTGGATTCCTGCCTTCCCTCTGTGTATGAAGACCGTGCAATAAAGCCACTCAGAATTAAAGGCACTCCAAGAGCCCTCTTGTTATTCATCTTCAGCTGATAGCTAAACTGGACAGTTCCTGCACCACAACGCAGGCCGCAGTTTCTCTGGCTAAGTGTCTACGGGACGCTGCCAGAGTGCCCTGGGAACAAGAGCATTCCTGGAAATATAGCCAGCTAGAATCTGTCGTACTTCTCCAAGCTGGACAGAGAAACCAGCGAGCTATACAGGATAGCTTGTGTTTCCTTCTAATTAACTGGTGGAGATATATTGGCAATTTTGTCAACCACCTCTGTAGGCACATGACAGTGCCCATCCTGCCATTTTATTCCCAGGAACTGGATCTCCTGTCCAGGTCCCTTTACCTTACTTTGTTTTATGGTGAGACCAGCTTTCAGAAGAATTTGGATTATTTTCTTCCCTTTTCCAAAAACTTCTCCTGCTGTATCGCCGCACACAATGATATCATCAATATATTGCAGGTGTTCCAGAGCTCCACCCTGTTCCAGGGCAGCCTGGATCAGGCCATGGCAGATGGTGGGGCTGTGTCTCCACCCCTGGGGCAGTCAGTTCCAGGTGTACTGGACACCCCTCCAAGTGAAAGCAAATTGTGGCCTGCACTCTGCCGCCAGAGGGATTGAGAAAAATGCATTAGCTATGTCAATCGTGGCATACCATTTGGCTGCTTTTGACTCTAGCTCATGTTGGAGGTCCAACATGTCTGGTACGGCAGCACTTAGAGGTGGTGTGACTTCATTCAGGCCCCGATAGTCCACTGTCAGCCGCCATTCCCCATTTGACTTCAGCACTGGCCATATGGGGCTGTTGAAGGGTGAGCGGGTCCTGCTGATAACTCCTTGGCTCTCCAGTCGACAAATTAGTTCATGGATAGGAGTCACGGAGTCCCGGTTGGTACGATACTGCCTCCAGTGCACTGTCCTGGTAGCAATCGGTACTTGCTGATTTTCCACCTGCAGCAATCCTACGATGAAGGGATCTTCTGAGAGGCCAGGCAGGGTGGATAACTGTTTGATCTTCTCTGTATTCACTGCAGCTACGCCAAAGGCCCATCGATATCCCTTTGGATCCTTAAAATACCCTCTCCTGAGGTAGTCGATGCCAAGGATGCAAGGGGCCTCTGGGCCAGTCACGATGGGGTGCCATTGCCATCTGTCCCCTGTTAAGCTCACCTCGGCTTGTATTACCGACAACTCCTGGTATCCCCTGTCACTCCAGAGATCCAGATGGCTTCTGCACGCTTGTGCCTCAATGGCATCAGTGTACACTGTGCACCGGTGTCCACTAAAGCTTTGTACTTCTGTGGATCTGATGTGCCAGGCCATCGAATCCACACCATCCAGTATACCCGGTCATCCCTTTCCTCCTCCTGGCCGGAGGAAGGGACCCTCTATTCCTGTTCCTGGTCAGAGTATTCACTGTCTGACCTTTGTGATGCCACATCAGAGGTTCCCTCCGCAGGACTGTAGGAAATGGTTTTAGTTTTCTTATATCTGGGAAATTGCTGATTGTCTTCTGGTCTCTCTGTGGTAACTGCACTGACAGTCTTCTTAGGCGGCCCCTTCTTAACAGGTCTCTTCCCCCTCAGTTCTCAGACCCGGGCACTCAGCTTAGAGGTGGGCTCACCATCCCACTTCCTCATGTCCTCTCCATGCTCAAGCAGAAAAAACTAGAGCTCATTACGTGGCCTGTCCTTGGGCTTCCCTTCCCTCTGACGGGGATTGGAGAGGAGCGATCTCTTGGGCAGCCTCTAAAAGTTGGGGTGGTGGCTTGCAGGGGTGAGGGAGTACCCAGAGTTTCTTCTACATTTCGGAGCCAGGAGGACACCACCTCTACAGTTGGTGTATCCATTTGCGGATAATAAAGTGCTACCAAGCTGCTGGAATATGATGCAGGGGCGCCTTGAACCACCTTCCTCCACGTGGCAAGTGTACAGGGGACATCCTCTGGATCTTTGGTGACGCTATCATCCTTTACAGTACTATAGACAATTTCCAGCACTGCTAATTCTCTCAGGTATTGGATACCTTCATCTACATTGGTCCACTTCCCTGGGGACTTCACAAGATCTTCCTTAAAAGGATATCTTGCCTTCACGCTTGAGAGAAGCCGTCTCCAGAGGCTACAAATTGCTCCTTCTTTTGCAAGTCCTCTTTCAATTTCCCGATCCTTAGCAAGAGATCCCAGCTGTTGGGCTTCATGACCTTCTAACTGCTGACTATCGGCCCCATTATCCCAGCATCGCAGTAGTCATGCAGGGATGCTCTCGCCTGACTGGTGGCTGTAATCTTTTTGCAGGTCTCAAAGTTCTGATGGGGTCAGGGACCGAGTAACTTTGGTTTCCTGTTTAACCTGACTCACTCCCTTCAATTCCTTTGCTGAGGGACCTGCCTCTTGATCTGGCCCCACCTCTTCTTCCTCTTCTTCTTCTTCCCTTACTCATCGGCGGCTTGGGCCTGAAACTTGCCTTGTCCATTTTTTTGTATTTACTACTGGGGCAACTACTGCAGTTGCTGTGTTTTGGGTTCCTATCTCAGACATAGTTTTTGTGGTTTTTATCCCTGCCTCAGCCACAGTTGTAGTTTGTGTCCCTGTCTCAGGCATGGTGTCTTCAGACAGAGTTTGGGTTCCTGTGTCCATTACAGTCCTCTGAGAGTACTGAACAGAGGCCCGGTAGGCCCAGGCCAGCCCCCAGTACAAGGCGAGAAGCTGCTCCCATTCCTGGGGGTAAACAAGGCATCCTTCTGTCAGTCGACGGGCCAGTTTGTTCAGATTTTTTGCATCTTCGGGAGTAAACTCCCAGGCAATGGGAGGTGATAACTGCCCTAGGAACCTGCCCAAATCCCTCCATACATCTTTCCACCCAGAAACTGGGTACCTCAGGGCAGATTTTAACAGCTCCTCATCCAAGGGTCATTTCCTTCTGTACCAGGGTGATGACAATTTCCATGAATTCCATTCATGTAGTGGATTTCAGTTCGCCTATTTAAGTTTCTGGCCAAATGGCAGCACACTTACCAAAATTTACCTGATGTTTGCTGTGGGATGAGGATTAGGAGTAGGCAAAGCAGGCTCAAATTTTATAGAATATAAAGAGATTTCATTAATATACCTAAGACAAAAAAAAAACCAACAAAAACCTGAATAAACTCCTCAGACCACCCCTCCTCCCCCCACCTCTCCATTTCTTTCTCCCTGACAACACACAAGAAGACAGCACTTCAACTTCAGGTCAGTTTACCACCTCTGAAATAGTCTTTGTCTCAGTCCATTTAGGGAAAGAAGTCTCTTTTGTTTATACCATGGATTCTCTGTAAGAAAATAGTGTTTTTTAATGGTCTTCGGCCTCACTACCAGCAGCCGCCTGGAAGAAAGATCTGTTCGTGGTGGATGCCCTCCCCCCACACCTGTAGCCTTCCCACGGCTACTTCAGGGGGGTCATGACAGTCCATGTGGTACCCTATTAAGGATGAATGGTTCTACTGCAGCAGCGAAGAAAATCCCCTTCTTCTGTGTCTAACAACACAGGTTCTCCTGACAACACAAGTTCTCCAGTATTCCCTGGGGCCAGGGACAGCTCACAGCATTTTCTGTGTCTCGGCTCAAGCTTCTCATCAGACTGCACTTATTTCTGCACCTACTCATCTCCACCCAGGTGCCGTGGCTCACTGGCTGCCATTAGAACATCACATCCCCCCTTTGGACTATGTCTTCATATATTACAAAGAATTTATTAGCTTAGTCCCAACTATGGTTCCCTAAAAGAATTTTCACCTTTGCTATTGAAGCACTCCTCATGCACCTCCCTCTAGGTATGAGTTCTGCTTCCTTCACTGACTTAAAATCTCTATGCTGCATTAATGTAGATGTCCTCACTCGTTCCTCTCTCTGTGCAAGGAAGGATGGGTGTCTGCAAGTTTAGTCCAGGCATGGATAGAGTTAATCTCTCTCTCTCTCTCTCTCTCTCTGGCAGTGTGACGATCACGTGGTCTCTGCCGGGCTGTTTGAAAACTGAGCAAGATGGCAGAAGTACTCAGAGTCTCTGTGGCCTGGCTCTGCAAAGTTGGCTTGGCCTGGTAGGGCTGGTTGGGCTTGGGGTGACAGGTCAGGGCCTGGCCCAAACTAGATGGAGTCTGGCCTGGAGCAGGGGGCCCAGCCCTGTCTAGTGTAGCTGACATGTCAGCTGAACTGTATCTCCTGACAATTCAGGCTGGTTCCTCCCCCATGCCCAGGTGCAGCTACACGGCCATTCTAAACCTCCCTCCCCCCGCTCCCGCTGGGGGGTGGGGTGGGGGGGAAGTGGAAGAAGAAAGCCTAGCCTTACCAGGGAGAGAAGCAGAGGAGCTGCTTCACTCTGAGCAACAGCAGGCAAAAAGAGGAAGAGGCTCTGGGGTTCTCTGCTTATATAGGATTTTTTTCCTACAAGGCGGATCAACTTTTAATTGGTTTACCTATATATCAATCCTTAAAACTACCTGGTTATTGGCTCTCTCTCTCAGGAAGTTGAATTACTTCCTGCAGCATAGGTCACTTCCTAGATTTTGACCCCTCCTGACTAACCCAGGTCAGTAAAGTAACAACAGTGTTGGCTAATATTATTAATAATATCAAGAAGCTTATATAAGGATTGGCAATAATCACGGGAGCCTGCAGTAGAAGATCATCCATACTCCAGTTCACCCTGGGCAGAGAGGAGTTATATTCATTTCCAGTCTTTGTTTCAACATGTTCCTGAACTTAGCAAAGTAAAGATAAGCAGTGTGGCCGCCAAAGACTGTGTGCCACGCAGGAGCTTACTACTTGAGAGCTGCTATTGATAATTACTAGAGCATGCAATATATGTATATATTTTATATAAAAACTGCCTTTATCTCACCCCACGTTCAGGCGCCAAAAGAGACTGTTGTGGGTTGACCCTGGCTGGGTGCCAGGTGCCCACTGAGTCACTCAATCTCTCCCTTTTCCACTGGGAGAGGGGAGAGAATAATATGGAGGAAAACTAGCAGGGTAAGATAAGGCAGTTTATTACAGTGGAAAGCAGAAAACAAGCGGGGATCTGCGCGTGGAAGAGCTAGAGAGGAAAAACAATCAGTCTCTACTTCCCATCAGCAGTGATGTCCGGACACTTTCTGGGAAGCAGGGTTTCAGTACGCGTAATTGTTCTGGAAGGCAAATATGGATGACTCCTGAATACCTCCTGTCAGAGACTGAAAATAGTTCATGCCTCAAACATTGATGTAAAGTTTTGGTCAGAGAAGCTTCCCTGAAGATACCTGACTGGGACTTTAGACTGAGCTAAACTGCTGAGATTAGATAAAGGGAAAAGCCTATTGTTCAATCTCAGCCTGAGGGAAAGGAATGCATCCACAAAAGCTGAAGCCGCCAGCTGTACTGAGAATCATTTCTGGCTGAGTTTGGGGTGGGGGGCAAAGCACAGCTCACAGAAGCCACGTTTACACAGCCTTAGCCTCCCCCAGCTGAAGGAGAGAAGAGGATGGCGTAACCTCTGATCAGAGGCAATACACACGCATCCTCCAGTACACAAACTGGCCCAGCTGTGAGGCCTCCCCAACCCCACAAGCCACATCCACGGGACTCTCACGTGAGAGGCAGCTGAGGGGGAGTCACAATCTATCACAGACCCCCCAAAGTGCTCCCCAGACGCCTTGCACCACAGGAGTGCACATGATGCAAGCAGAGTCTGCTGCTGGAGGCTGCCCCCTCCCCCAGGGGGACATGCCTGGACATTTCCACCTGGCCTGAGTGTATATCAACCCATGGCACTCTGTGCTTTTGGGGGGACTTCCACCACCGAGAAGAGGACACCAGAACACCAATGGGACCCACGGAGTGGTGATACCTTTTTGTCCCTGTCCCTCTCTGTCCCCCCCATCTTTCTCTCTACTCTCTCTTTTCTCTCTTTTCTTCTCTCTCTCTTTCTTATTTCTCCCTACTCCCTCTTTTCTCTCTCTCCTTCTCTCTCTCTCTCTCTCATATTTACTATCAAATAAAACCCATACTATTGATTGGCATATGGTCTCGCTTGTACCTTAATTCGGGCAGAGGTATCTCTAAAGAACTTTAATAATTAGATCGTAACACCTCCCCTTCCTTCTCTCTTCCTTCCCTTATATCTGAGCTGATGTCATATGGTATGGAATATCCCTTTGGCTGACTGGGGTCAGCTGGCCTGCTGGTGTCCCCTCCCAGGATCTTGCCTACTCCCATCCCCTTCAGTGGGGGAAGGAATGTCAGAGGGACAGCACTGCTTGGCAGTAGCCAAAACACTGCTCTGTTATCAACACCCGTTACCAATACAAACACAGCATTGTAAGGGCTGTGATCTTTATCCCAATCAGACCCAATAGAGCAGGAAAGAAAAACATAAATTGGTAGCAGTGGTGAAGTAGTAGCTGAAATTTGTCTTATTAAAACTGCCAATAGGGATTTGTCATTTTGCTAACTATAAAGGCCAGTCTTCTATTTGTGTTGACTCCGTATTCATTTTCTCATAACAAGACAACTAAATGGTAGTGTCACACAGTGCTCTATTGGTTAGAATAGGAGAAAGAAAAAAAATCCCTGAAAGGAACTCAAGATAATAATCTTGCAGCTTGAAACTCAGAGTTGAAACCAGTCAAAGCTCTGTTAAAGCTTGCGTAGAGATCATTGGGAAAACGATTATGGAATTTAAAAGTTTGGAGAAAAACTTCTGTAACAAAATTGTCTTTCTTAGTACATATCCTTAAATTCTTGAAACAGTCTTCAGCTGATCTAAAAGTTAATCAAGTTGGGAGCAGATTTTAGACAGCACAGAATAGTGCCTTTTTACGCTGTTTTTAGATTACAAAGGGTTTATCAGACATTTAAGATACAGCAAGTGTTTGCTGTATTTACTAGTACATTGATCCTGTGTCTTTCAGTCTAAAAAAGCTGGCCTCAACTTTTTATAAATCCCTGTTGTGTTTGGGTTAGTTTCTTTTTTTTTTCCTTTCTCTTTTTCTGCAGCATCTAATGTGTTGGTCTCTCTTGAGGAGGAGCTGAAACAATAGTAGAGTAGATAATTAATTTCACCTCATAAAACAAAGCTAATACTTTCTATGAGATGTAATTCTCTAAGCTGATGCCTGTCATGGTGTTGCTAGTGAAAATACTTTGGTTCTATCTGTAGTCTCACCTTGGCAATTGAATTTCATAACTGTCTATTAGATGATAGGTCTGGAACAAATGATGTAGCCTTCAAGCAAAGTAGATTTGGGGTTTTTTTTTCTTAACCATTATGAAGACTTATTTTATTCTCCAAGTCAAAGTTCTAAATAGTTAGGTCTGCACAACTGTCTTTAAGTTGGTGGGCTAAAAATATACTCTTGCTGTTTGGATTTTAAGCATTTGATTCCAGAGGGTTCCGAAGTTGAAAAAAACGAATCTTAATAGGCTTGTATTTTCTTTTGTTTTTCTCAGGTTGAGGTTGTAATCTGAATTCTCATTCAGAACAAATCAGGTCTGAAGGCAATGAATCATATCTTAACATTTGAAGGAAGAAAGGCATAACAGATATAACTGGCCTAATTGGTTATAATTTAGATGACTAACATACTATATTTTAACTTGTAATTTCTTAGTTCTTCTTTGTTGCTTGTTGTAGTTTTGTAATTGAATTGTGGCATGTGTTCAGTTGCTTATCTGATGAACTGTGTAGAAGTCAATGAAATATAAATACCTTTCTATCCAAACTCCAGTTCATAATTGGGCATTAATTATATAATGCATTTTATAGGCTTTTGATCTGCTTCTGCACTTCTTAACTAAGGGTTTAATTTTCATTCAGTCTTGACCATAGAATGTACCCAAAATATTCTAGAGGTAT
This sequence comes from Eopsaltria australis, assembly GCA_034509425.1. Lineage (NCBI taxonomy): Eukaryota > Metazoa > Chordata > Aves > Passeriformes > Petroicidae > Eopsaltria > Eopsaltria australis. The sequence continues at coordinate 51,687 of JAVTVJ010000714.1, forward strand.
TGTTCATATTTGTGGGGTTTTTTTCCATGCTAACTTACAGGAATTAAATGCCAAAACCCCCTTATATAACTAATTTACTTTCCTTGTGTTGATTATTGCATCAGAGCAATACCATTACTAAGTTGGTGAGGCATAGTAAAGGCCTTGAAGAAACCTATTTTGTTTAAGCAGATTTTTAAGTGGCAATAAAAGATTCCTACAAGAGAGCTGACTTGCATATTGAGCACTGAAACTCAACTGTTGTGAAAAGAAGTATGTTTAATCATATTGTATCAAGTCATAGCATATTTCTAGCATTTCTGTGGGTTACTACCTTTCTGAATAAATCTCCTCTCAGGGCTGTTAGTGTTTTCAGACAATTAGTCTAGTGTGCATATCAAAAACCTTATTTTTCTGAACCCAGTAATAACTTTGTTTTACAGAGCAGTGTGGTGAGTTATCACTCTGAAGCCACAGCTGTGCAATAGTGCTGCCTATGAAGAAGGTGAACTGGAACTTGAAATGCATTTCATCTTGTGTAAAATAAGTGTTAAAAATTCTTCCACAAACATTGTTAACTTACAGTCTTATTCCATCCATGTTGTAGGTTACTCTTCCCATTCCTGAATGTTGTCATATAATGAAATTAATGAGATGATGGTTAGCTCATTTTCCTTTTGGCTCTGTACCAAGCCAATGTGATGAGCTATTTTAATGTTCAACATCACAGCTATCTTACATGTAAGACCCTGTTAAGGGATGCCCTCCCTCACTTATGCTACAGATAAAACCAGTAGCTATGAAATTTACAGTGTGTTACAGAGAATATTCTGAGTAATATGCTGAATATTTTATGAGCTATTGAATGTTCAAGATGATGGTTTATATTGCTTGCTTCTTGTTTTAACATCTGATTCTGATTTGTTTTTGAACATGGCTATAGTATTTAAATGTGGGTGCTATCTATAGACAGTTTCTTTGTTGCTGTCAATAAAATGATATATCAACTTTGTCTTGTGTTCAAAATTACCTTCCCATTTCCCATATCTGCTGTAGCTCAAGTAGATGCCCGCAATTGAAACAGTTCTGAAATTGAACTAATAATCTCCTTGAGGTCTTGAAGCTATCTTGAAGAATAAGACTGGAGACCAAACTGCTGGTCCTGTGCTTGTTGTAAATAACATGTTATCGTATCTTTTTGAGAGATGTGCAAAAAGCATCAAGTCTTGATGACAGCCAATCTAAACCATATTTCAGTGTGATACTTAAACAGGGGTATCTGTAATATTGATGTAAGAGTGTGCCTGTTGAGCATGTGAGAGATTAGTTTCATGCTGCAGAATAATTTTATCCCAGTTCTTTGGCATCAAATTGAATATACAGTTTATTCTTTAGCATTTTATCATGGACAGGTAGATCACCATAGCAGTTGCAGTTTCTAAATAATAAAATATTCTCAAGCTTGATAAAGCATAATAAATACTGTCCATCTTATTTTCATTGAGTCAAACTTTATATACAAGTCAGTTGTGTTAACGTGCAGCACAAGAATTATGTAATTTGTAGTATAGTCTTCAGTTCTGGTGCTGTGGAAGTGCTGTATGTTTTTCTGATGACTTTTTGGTGCTCTTTGTCTATTACCTTTATTCCTTCTTCTGTTTTATTTTTTCCAGCCCTTCTGTAGTAGGAGTTGGGGTTTACCTTCATGTAAAAGTAGTTAGAATGCTTACAACTTTTTTTTTTAATGCTCTCAGGCATTTCACTCTTCACTGGCATGCTTACTGCTTCCTATTACTGTGGAAGTCAATGCATTTTTTAAAATTGATAGGGTTCTATTTTGGCTAATTTGTTTGGGTATACAGGAAGCTTCTAAAACCTTGCTGTTACTTTGGTAGTCCTTTCTGGATTAATTTAATTTATTGCCAATTAAAAAATAGAGCATGATAGTAAGAAACAAAGAGAAAACTAAAAATGCCTTCCCTTCACCCCTTTCTTCTGAGACCCAGCTTTACTTCAAGGCACTTCTACCTCCTCTTTCTATATTCTGAGTAATGCAGGAGGAATGGAGGGTTGCAGTCAGTTCATAACTATTCTCTGCTGTTCCTTCCTTCTTGCACATTTTACCTGCTCCAGCATGGGTCCCTCACACAGGATACAGTCCTTTATGAACTGCTCCAGCTGTATTGGTTTGTGGAAGGAAAACCACTGTCAGTTCTGACAGTCTAGTTACAGAACCACAGAACGGGTCAGGTTGGAAGGGACCAGTGGGCCATCTGGTCTGACCTCCCTCCTCAAGCAGAGTCATCCTAGAGCACATGGCACAGGATTGTGTCCAGGCAGTTCTTGAATTCATCTCCAGTGAGGGAGACTCTACAACCTTTCTGGGCAATCTGTCCCTGTGCTCAGTCACCCGCACAGTAAAGTTCTTCCTCATGTTCAGGTGGAACTTCCTGTGTTCCAGTTTCTGCCCATTGACTCTTGTCCTATTAGCTGGCACCACCGAGAAGAGCCTGGCTCCATCCTCTTGACACCCTCCCTTCAGATACTTATAGACATTGATGAGGTCTCCTCTCAGTCATTCCTTCTTGAGGCCAAACAGGCCCAGCTCCCTCAGTCTTTCCTCATAAGAGAGGAGCTCCATGTCTCTCTTGTACTGAGGGGCCCAGAACTGGACACAGCATTCCAGATGTGGCCTCACCAGGGCTGAGCAGAGGGGCAGGATCACCTCCCTCGACCTGCTGGCAATGGTCTTCCTAATGCATCCCACGATTCTGTTGGCCTTCTTGGCCACAAGGGCACTGCTGGCTCATGGACCCAATCCTCCTCGACCAAGGGAGTCTTCCTTCTAACATACCTTTATCTTGATCTCCTAGGTCAGAGATCCCTGCGGGCTGGTCTTGTCAGTGCAGACTGCTGCAAAGAAGGCATTCAGTAACTGCCTTCTCTGCATCGTCTGTCACCAGGGTCCCCCCTCCATTTAGAAATGGTCCCACATTATCCTTAGTTTTCCTTTTATCATTGATGCATTTGAAGAAGTCCTTCTTGTTGTCCTTGACATCCTTGGCCAGATTTAATTCTTGATGGGCCTTGGTATTCCTCATCTCATTTCTATGTACTCTGACAACCTCTCTATATTAATTCCAAGTGCCCCAACCCTGCTTCCACCTCCTGTGTGTTTCCTGCTTGTGTTTGAGTAATGACAGGAGGTTTTTATTCATCCATGCAGGTTTCTTGTCCCCTTTGCCTGATTCCTTGCTCATTGGGATGCATTGTTCTTGAGCCTGTTAGTACAGTGGTTATTATGTTTTCAGAAATCTCAGTCACTGTGGGTTTAATACTTTGGAGTCAGAGTAGCATTAGTCTTCCTATGTGCAGGACCTTTCTTTGTGTAGGTTGAACAGCTGTCATGCTGTGGCTTGTGATTTACTTCTAATCATAAGTAGCCTTGCTGTTCTCCCTCTCTGCTTTGAAGATGCATCTTACTTTCCGACTGAATGAAGTAAATGTTCCCAAATATACAGAGCAACAGTTGTATTTGTGGGGGTTTTGTTTGTCTTTTTATTTTTCAGGCACTTTTTGTACTAGGATTAGGTTGGTTCCTTATCCTAGCAGATTTACGATAATAGAATTGTAGAGTTGTTTGGGTTGAAAGGGACCTTAAAGATCATCTAGTCCCAACCCCCCTGCCATGGGCATGGAATCTTCCACTATCCCAGGTTGTTCAAAGCCCCATTCAACCTTGCCTTGGATGCTTCCAGGAATGGGGCAGCCACAGTTTCTCTGGGCACCCTGTGCCAGGGCCTCCCCAGCCTCACAGTAAAGAATTTCTTCCTAATATCTAATCTAAACCTACCCTCTTTCAGTTTAAAGCCCTTCCCCCTTTTCTTATCACTACATGCCTGTAGTGGTTTTAGTTCGCCTATTCAGGTTTCTGGCTAAATGTCAGCACACTTACTTAAATTTACTTGATTGCTTGTTGTGAGATAAGGATTAGGAGTAGGCAAAGTAGGCTTAAATTTTATAAAGTACAAAGAAGTTTTATTAATATATTTAAGACAAAGGGAAAAAGAAAAAAACTCAAGAAAAACTAGAACAAACTCCCCAGTCTACCCTTCCTTCTCTACTTCTCTATTTCATTTTCTCTGACAACATACAAAAGACAACACTTTGACTTCTAGTCAGTTTATTACTTCAGAAACAGCTCTTGTTCTAGTTCATTTAAGGAGAGAAGTTTCTTTTGCTTACACTATGGATTTTCTGTAAGAAAAAATATAGTTTTTATGGGTCTTCTGCCTTACTATTAACCGCCGCCCGGAGCAAAGTCCAGCTTAATGGTGAATCTTTCTCACACCAGTAGCCTTCCCACAGCTACTATGGTGGATTATGAACAGTTCACAGGGTACCTGTTTTAAGGATGCCTAGTTCAATTGCAGCAACAAAGAAAATCTCTTCTTCTGTGCTTAGCAACACAGGTTCTCCTGACAACTCAGGTTCTCTAGCATTCTCCCTGGGACTAGGGCTCTGGGTTACAGCTTCTCTTCTTTCTTGGTTTTAGTTTCTTATTAGGCTGTACTTTTTTAACACTTACTTGTCTGTACTTAGGTATTTCAGTTCATTGGCTGCAATAAGAACCTCACATCCCCCTTTGGACTATATCTTCATATATTACAGAGAATTTATTAGCTCAGTCCCCAACCATGGTTCTCTAAAAGAGTTTTCAGCTTCACACTTGAAGCAACTTCCCATGCACCCCCTTTTTAGTATCAGTTCTGCTTTCCTCACTGACTGTAAAGTCTCTGCGCTGCACTATGCAGATGTCTTCACTCGTTCCTCTCTCTGCGAGGAAGGATGGGTGTCTGTGAGTTTAGTCTAGGCATGGAGAGAGTTAATCTCTGTCTTTCTCTCTCTCCGGCAGTGTAAGGATCACGTGCTCTTTGCCGGGCTGTTTGAACAGGTCCGAGCTGGATGCCAGACGTTCTCAAGAGTCTCTGCCTGGCTCTGCCAAGCTGGCTCGGCCTGGTAGGGCCATCTGGGCCCGGGGTGACAGGGCAGGGCCTGGCCTGAGCTGGATGGAGTCCGGCCTGGTCCTTGCCTGGCCCGGCTCTCCCTCTTGTGTAGCTGACACACTCGCTGAGCTGGATCTGCTGAAAATTCCAATCGTTTCCTCCCCCATGCCTGCCCGGCTGCAGCGGCACGGCTGCCGTAAAACCTCCCTTCCCCCCCCCCCATCCCTCTTTTGGAAGGAGGTGGGGGGGGGGCCTTACCAGCGAGAGAAGCAGGAGCTGTTCCTCTCTACACAGCAGCAGCAGGTCCAAAGAGGAAGAGCGTTAGAGAGTCTCTGCTTATATATGGTTTTTTCTTCGAAGGCGGTTTACTTTTTAATTGGTTTACCTACCTATCAATCCTTAAAACTACCTGATCATTGGCTCTCTCTCGAAGGAAGGAAGTTGTATTCCTTCTTGCAGCACAGATCACTTCTTAGATTTTGACCCCTCTGGCCTAACCCAGGACAATGCCCTTGTAAAAAGTCCTGCTCCAGCCTACCTGTAGGCCCTCTAGGTACTGGAAGGCTGCTCTAAGGTCTTCCCTGAGCCTTCTCTTCTCCAGGCTAAGAAGCCCCAACTCTTTCAGCCTGTCTTCATGGAAAAAGTGCTCCAGCCCTCTCACCTGAAGCCTTTCAGCAGCCCTTCTCTGGACTTGTATGAACAGGTCCATGCCAGTGTGCACTGGTCTCCACTTGGACATTGAGTTGTTGTCCGCAAGTCTTTGAGTGCGACCATCCAGCGAATTTCCTATCTACCAAGTTGTCATCTGTCAACTCTGCATCTCTCCACTTTAGGGACAAGGATGTTGTGTGGGGCAATACCAAATGCTTTGCATGAGTCCAGGTAGGTTTTTTTCTGTCACTCTTCCCATATTTGCCAATCCTGTAACACTTTCATAAAGACCCTCATGATTTGCCCTTAGTGAAGCCATGTTGGTTGTCACCAATCCCCTCCTTATTTCCCATGTACCTTAGCATAGTCTCCAGGAGGTCCTGCTCCATGATTTTGCCAGGCACTGAGGTGAGACTGACTGGCCTGTAGTTTCCTGGGTCTTCCTTATTTTTGCTTATAAAAATGGGGATTATGTTTCCCATTTTCCAGTCAATGGGAACTTCACTGGACTGCCATGACTTCTCAGTATGATGGATAGTGACTTAGCCACTTCATCCAATAGTTCTTTCAGGACCTGCAGATGCATCTCGTCAGGTTCCATGGACTTGTGCACCTGCAGGTTCCTTAGATGCTTTTCAAACCTGATCTTCTCCTACAGTGGGTGCTTATTTGTTCTCCCAGTCCCTACCTTTGCCATCCAGGTTTTCATCCACCAGTACCCCTCAGTCCTCTTATACATGGATGATCTCAATCCCTTCATCCCCCAGCCTGTATTGATATTGGGTGTTGTCCTGACCCAAATGCAGGACTTTGCACTTTGCCTTCTTGAACCTCAGGAAATTCACATGGGCCTACTTCTTGAGCTTGTCCTAGTCCCCCTGTGCCTGTTTAGTTATTCCTGATGGCACTGCATTTTACACTGCCTGTGGTTAACTTATTGTTGTATTACTTAATAAAATTTAAAAAGCATGTCAATTTCTGGAAACTTCTTTTTGCTCCTAAGTTCTTCAACCTTGTCGCAGGAGATCTGGTCTCCTAAAAGTGAAGTGAAACAAACGTCATCTGGTAACCTGAGCTGGTGGTTGGCAACCATGGTGGTGAAGAGGGCTACATGCCAACAGGACCTCTGTTAAGGCAATAAAACATTCTGGTGATAAAAGGTTTTGCTCCATATGAATAGGGTTATTGGTACTGAGGAGGCATGTCTGCACGTGACAGTAACAACCATTTTTCTATCATTATTTCAGCTTTTGTCTAGTGATTTATTCCATGGCAATCACTTTGAGTACTTTGCCTGATAATTAACACAGTATGATTTCAGGCGTAAAATTTGTTTAATGTATACTAGAGGGAGCTTTTTGTGACAAACAGTTGTCAGGATATTATCTGATGAATGTGGGGACTAATGTCATGTCAGAAGAACTAAAACTTATATTTCATTTGAGATACAGTTTGATGAAAAAACGTGGAGATGTTCTTATGTGTGAGCTTTAGTTAAAGTGTGTTGTCCCTGTTCTAGCTGTTAGGCAAAGCTGCTTTGAGGACTTCATTATTAAAACCCATTATTAGATCTAACTCTGCTGACATAAAAGTTGGTGGATGCCTACTTTTTGCAGGTGTTATCTGTGTCAAGTAATAAATTGAACAATTCTGATTTAGGGCAACCTGTGCAATCTACTTGTGTTGGGACCTTTTAGTTGCCCATTTCTGCATGTTACCTGCTTTTCTTTTTTGGAGTATGTTTTATTAGTTGTGGAAGAAGGATCCTGTTTGGCAGTTCTTTTCAGAAATGGGCCTTTGCACTTTGGATTATCATCATTGCTTCCTAGTTCCCAGGTTGCTGGTTGTGGCAGTGAACACCTGTCGGTTTCACAGAGTTCACAGAATATTATGAGTTGGAAGGGACCCACAAGGATTTCAGGTTCAACTCTTAAGTAAATGGCTGTTGGAGTTTGGATCTAGTGGTTTTTTTGGTTTTTTTGTTTTTGTTTTTTTCTTTTTTTCTCTTCAGGAATTTTTCTCCCGTGGGTTGCTAAGGGACTAATGGCTGGGTGCTTAAGAGAACAAAAGCACATGGCTAGAGCCCTTCTCCTTGGCAGGACAGGGGATAATTTCTCTCATGGAAGCAGGGAAAACGTGAGATTTGGGGACTGAAAAAGCAAGGGCGGGGGTAGGGCTCGCTCTCTTGCTCTGGACCCTCAGAGTCGAACAGTTGGAGCTTCTGTTTGCTGAACCCACCACCACTGAGAAACGAGCAAGGAGCTGCCGGTCTTTCTCTTGTGAGTTTTTCCCTCTACCCCATCAGGAGCCGAGCTGCCTGCCACCAGCCCGTGTCTCCCCCGCTCCTCCGGCGCTGCTCCAAGTTTTTGCTACACTGTAACTGTGCTCCCCCTGCACGCTGGGACCTCCTGCTGTCCCAGCTCCCTGTGCCCAAGGATCCTGCTGCGGCACCGACACCAGCTGCCCCCCACCCTGAGGGTTTGTGAAACAAAGGCTCTCCTCCATCCCTCTCTGCCTCGGGCAGCCACCATTGCTGTTGTGCTACCCGAGCTCACACCAGAGCGCCCCCTGCAGCCAAGGGGGAATCATCACCCCCAGAGCACCCCCTGCAGCTGCAAAGGAACCACCGCACCCGGAGCGCCCCCTGCAGGCTGTGACTGGAACTGCACCAAAGGGGAAAGGTGCCTGAGGCCAAGCAGGCTGCCACTGGGTTTCTGGTTCTGTTTGTTGGTTAATGCCATAGTTGTTGTTATTTGTTAACTTTGTTTTAGACATTAGTAAAGAACCGTTATTCCTATTCCCATATCTTTGCCTGAGATCCTCTTGATTTCAAATTTATAATAATTCGGAGGGAGAGGGGTTACAGTTTCCCATTCCAAGGGAGGCTCCTGCCTTCCTTAGCAGACCCCTGTCTTTCAAACCAAGACAATGACCCAAACAGGGATCAAACCTGTCACTTTGGTGTTACTAGCACCATGCTCTAACCAACTAACCTAAGCTCAGGGTAAATGTATTTATGTAGAGGAGGAAGTAAGTTCATTTGTAGTAGTTGGTGACATTTTCCCTTAGATGGATTTATTTTTGATCTCTTTGTCTTGATGGATCAGTGAGCTCAAATCTGGTCACTGCTGCACCTGTGCTGCTTTTTGTGAGGTTTGTCCTCCATTGGTTCAGGTGGTTCCTGCTATTATTACATCCTATAACATGTAACTCCAATACCAGATTACAACAGTTTAAAGGCATGTCCATTATAATCTCTACCCTTGGTTCCTTTGTACCAGGCCATAGGGTTTAACGTTGCAATGAACTCCTCCCCTTTCCCCTGGTCTGATTTGGATTTATTCATGGACTGCAGTCCCTTAGGAGTGTGCCTGCTCCAAGTGGAGCTTTATCTATGAGCCACAGTCTCTTTAGGGTATACCTTCTGCAGCACAGACTTATCCACAGCCACAGTTGCTTTGAGGTGCACCTATTCCAGCATGGCCTTTTCATGGGCCACAATCCTTTCAGAGATGTACCTGCTCCAGTGTAGCCTTACCCACAGGAACAGTCCCTTCAGGAGTGTACCTGCTATGTTACAGACTTATCCATAGCCACAGATGCGTCAAGGTATACCTTCTCCAGTGTGGACTTTTTGAGCCACAATCCCCTTAGAGGTATACCTGCTCTGGCACAGATGTAACCATGGCCACAGATGCTTCAGGGTGTCCTGTTCCCATGGGGACTCATCCAGAGGTCACAGTCCCTTTGACTTGAGTTCACACAGATTTCCAGCCTGTCCAGCATAGCAGCAATGCCCTGGCCATTTGCCAGCCCATGTGCATGCATGATCATTGCTGTTATCAAAATGTTCCCAGGCACAGCAGAGTAAGAAGATAAGCAGCAAAAGCAAAAAGCAGCCACTAATGAGCACTAGAGTTTAATTTGCAGTCAGGGAAGCAAGCCCATGGCAAGCCCAGGAGCCTGCTGATTACTAGCTAAACAGCACTAACAGCTATAAATTTGACCTAGCACATTCCAGTCAAGTCTGTTGTTATCTCAAACCCTTCAAGCCCTTTGTTGGGTGCCAAAAAGGTCTGTTGTGGTTTAACCCTGGTAGGCAGCTAAGCACACACAGCTTCTCAGTTGCTCACTCCCCCAGAGAATTGGAAGGTTCCCTTTTTCAATCTGCCGTAGCTTATAACTAGCATTTCATTTTAAACAGACTGGTAATATAACAAATCAAAAAGGAGCTTTACCATGCTGCTTGATTTGGGAGATGGTTAGTCAATTTCTTAATTCCTGTCAGCTAAGGTGTGTGGTATCCAACAGGCTTACACTGTAGTGTCAGTGTTTTTAACCTGATTTTTTTTGGTCATAGGCTTTCAACTAGATTATCTGATACTGAACACTACTTTCCTTGGTGTTTAAAGACAAGTTCAAAAGGTTATATCTGTTCATTTTGAAATTATTAATTGTCAAGTCAAAGGAATTGCTTAAATTTAAAAAAAAAGCAGCTGTCAAAATTACTCTGAAAAGTATTAATAGCAGTTATGATTGTAGTGCCATACCTCTGCTTTTTATTAATAGCATGCTTAAGCATGGAAAAAACATTATCTATCCAAGACTGGATAGTATTGTTGTCCTCAGAATTAGCAAAATAGTGTTGATGCTGAACTCTTCACACTTTCTAGAAAATTCTATAGGATATTCAAAAATAAAGTCAGTAAAGAGCTTGAGTTGTTCCCTAGGACTTCAAGCTATAATATTGTATAAGAAAATACTGATTTCCTGTATAAGACTTTTTGGGTATGAGCACTGAAAGCTCCTTGTTACCTCTAAAAGTTTGTTGCTACTGAATCTTGTTTACAGTCTGAAATATGAACTGATTGGAGGCTCTCTTTGTTCACTTCTACAGTGAATTGTGAAACGGGGCTTGGATCTGTGAGGCTTTGTGTTAGTAGTAGTAGGCCTATGAACATAATACAAATAAAATCTTATAAGAGCAGGTATTAATAGTAAGGATAATAAAATGTTAACTATAAGGGGTTCATGATATTGAAAAAAATCCACTTCCCAAATGCAATGCTTATTGATCCAAAAGGATCTCAACTAAGAAATCATATTTGTGTGCATAGAGTTGGTTACAAGTGAGTCCTTTAAACCTATATTCTCAATCATTAATTATGGAGTGTATTTTATAGTTTGCTCGTTATCTTTTAAAAAAATAGATGTAATCATACAATTGAGTGTTCAGGAAAACTGAACAGGGACAGACTCTCTGGGTTGTATGCATTAAAGTTTGTATACAAACACATCTCCCTTGTCTTTCCTCTGCACTAATTTGGGTATTAAAAGGATTTTTAAAACAACTGATAAAAATTTTAATTTTTCAAAGAAAACTAACAGATCCACAGAAGTTCACAGAAGGACCCATTTTTATCCTGCATAAAACTTGAATAAAAAGTGAGAAATGTAACCCAAAGTGTTCATGACAAAGGCAATTGAAAAATAAGCCATTTTGACTCAAACTGCTTGATTATTAAGGTTGAATATAGTACAAGGATGCTGATATCCAATGTAAATATATACTTTTTTCTTTAAATTACTGAAAAAAGTGCCTGAAACAAGGGCTCTTTTGATCTGTGTGGCTTGTAGTAGTATGCTTGGTGTATCAAAAATCAGTGGTTTGAAGCTCAAGAATGTCAGGTGTTGTACTGTTTGAGGTTTTAGATCATCTGACTTTGCAAGTATAGTGGCAGAGTAACTTGGTACTATGACAAAAAGGCATTACTGTAAATGTCATTTGTTTCTAAAATATGTTACTATTGACTATTTTCCACATGTATCACCTCTATTCAACAACTTTGACAGTGTTGTTACTGTTTTAGATTAATTTAAACTGGCTCATATCACTTTTAATATTGTGTGTACAGGACCTATATGGGTGTATATGGGTGATAACACTAGGTATGCTGTATTTTCTAGATGATGGAACAGTGGGGAAAATGTGATAATTTTCTGTAGAGATAAAAGAGAAGGTAATAAAATACCTATTCTTCTTATCACTTCAGACAATAAACTTCAGGATCTTAGTAGAGGGGAATTTACTGTTAATAAATACAAACATGTTGGTGAAGTCAAGAAAAGGAAGAAAATAACCTTTATTTCTTTTGCTTGCTTTAACAGTTGTTACTCAACCAAGTCCATCAGTTTCTCAACCTAGTACTTCACAGAGTGAAGAGAAAGGTGCTGAAATGCTTAAACCAAAGAAGAACAGATGTTTCACATGCAGAAAGAAGGTTGGCCTTGCAGGTGTGATAGTACTTTGTCAATACTGAATAGATTTATACTATTAGTTGCCTCTTACTAGATTACATTTGTTGAAATCTGTAGGCATTAAACTTTTGCTTGCTGTTACAAAATCCATAATGTTAGATCCCTTAATAGAGCTGACTGATATTTGAAAATATTCATCCCACTTAATCTGTTTGATACAGAAGATGCACATACCCCCTTTCTACTGGCTAAGCCGTTAATTTATAGCTTTCTTAAGTCTGAAGCTTCCTAGTGATGTTGCTTTTCCTTTTATTTATGCAGGATTTGATTGCCGATGTGGAAACTTATTTTGTGGACTTCACCGTTATTCTGACAAACATAACTGTCCATATGATTACAAAGCAGAAGCTGCAGCAAAAATCAGGAAAGATAATCCAGTTGTGGTAGCTGAAAAAATCCAGAGAATATAAACTAGTCTATTTGTGAAAAGACTGACTTTTTTTTTATTTTAATATGCCCTATGAAAGCATTAAAGAGCAGAAGCATGGCCATTTTCCTTTGTTCTCCAAAGTTTTAATTTTAACCTTGTCTGTCTTAATGTTTTTTCACAATGTTTGGGTGTTTGTTACAGGCAGAATTGGATAGATACAGTCCTTAAAAATGTATATGCTCTCCTCAATATGATTGGATGGCTGGAACCTGCACAGGAATACATACGCACAGAAGACAGGCTCTAGTTCACATGTGCTAAACAGATGTTTACTTCTGCCTTTTGAGATGTTCAGGGTGTTTATGACTAGCCAAAGACTGTGCCTGTTTGGGAGAAGGATATGTCAGAAAGGCTGATGGTCTACTTCTATCCATTTAAAATCTTATTCTACTTTTAGTTTCCATGCTCCATTGTATTCCAGCAGAATATGACATGTAGAGGGCTCTACCATCCATTAAGATGAGTGTTGGTGCCATATTTAATAAAAAGTCATTTAGCAATTGCAACGAGAAAAATGGGAGAAATCAGTTATGTATGAGAAGAAAACTATTTTAGAACAGATAGCATTAACTTTAGAATAATGAAAATTATAATAATTTCCCAAAGGAAATGTCCTGTTAGAAACTTAAGAACTGTCCTGCAACAGTTGTCTGCTTTTCCTTGCATAGCTAATAATGTTGTGTAGCACAATATTGTGCTAAGATTGACTTAGAAAACAAAAGTTATGGGTGGGATTTTTAGACATACCACAGCAACTCTATCAAGTGACACGTGCATCTGTGTAAGTTGCAGAAGAATTTTAGCAGTTTATTATTCATGTGCTTCTTAAATTCAGCACGTTCTGGGTTCTAAAGACTATTATGAGCTTTTTCAGTTAAAAACCAAGTTTTAAATGTAACAATTGTTGTGTATGGGAATCATACCCAACATGACTCCTGTAGACTTAAGTGGGAACTGGAACCACTCTTGGAAGGCTGCTTTATCATTTTTAATTGTATTTGGATGTAGGACTGTAGTGTTCTTGGGTGTATTGCATGGGGTCCGTTATCTACAGCTTTGTATAATAACTAGAAAGGACGATATAGTTCACTGATGCTTGTCTGGTAATATCATTTCTGTATTATAATGGAAGGGGGTTTTGTGATGTATGAAACTTGTGGTGGTTTTTTATATAATCAAGTATAGTGTAGACTAGTGTTGTAATGCCTCTTCTCATGTGTATGTACACAAGATGCTATTTATGATTTTTATTGCAGTGTTCAATCTTAGTTTTTTAGTTCACTATTAAAAACATCAAGCTTTTGCTTTAAATTTGTTCTTTCAATTTAGTTATCAGATATGCAAGCATGTACAGATAGATTATACTTAGGTATTGAACATAATCACACTATCCAGCATCTATGCTCTGCTGTATTATGTAAATAATAAAAATCATGTACAGAAGGAAATACTTATTGTGGTAGTTCATTTGTTTTAGTTATTGCTGTAACTTAAAAGTGGCCCTGTGGAGGTTGGGATACAGAAGTAATACTATAGATTTTTTTTTCTTAAACCATTCTAACCTCCTTATTTCTTATTTTGACATACTGACTTCTTTAAGATTACTTGTTGAGGTCAGAAAAGCATGAACAGCTGGAATACAGGTAACTACTTGATGACCAGATAAAGATGTCAGCAAACAGCAATGTGCTTAAAAGGGAATGAAGGAAATATTAGTAGTGAACTTGAAGTTTCTGTTCTGTTGTGGATTTTGGGTTGTTTTTTTCTCCTTTTGGCTGCAGAAGTTATTTCCAGTGGATCTGTTCTAATACAGCCAGTATACCGACTACACTGTTTTGTTAAAATATTCATCAGAAGGCCTGGGCAGAGTTGTCATGGTCTGTATCCAAATATGAATGTCATATATCACATACGTACCTTTCCCAAGGAAAAACAAAAGTACAGAGCACACAGCACATGTTGACTTGAAAGAAGCTATCTTTGCTGGTGAATAATACATAATAATTACTTTTGCCACTATATATGCTTCTGATAAGGGAGCAAGGGCATGTTCTCGGCCTTCATGTGCCAGGATGACTTTTTTTTTTTAATTCTGGAACTGTTTTAAATAATCAAAGTTATATTTTTTCTACCTTTTTGTATTAAAGTCAAATCAACTCAACTGCATCATAAAAAGCTTGTTCAGTTTGGGGATGGGTGTTTTGTTTGCTTGTTTTGTGAATGCACCTTGGAACTGGATATTTGGGGAGAATGTGTCCAGATTTGTGATATTGTCATGGTGAGAGTATTTTAGGAAGGATAACCATACTGATATGATACTGATGGTCCCTCTTACATTCATTTGCTTTTTTAATCTGCACAACGGCTTGTTTAATTTAACTCAATAGATCTGGGGAGGAAAGCATGGAACAAGAAATCTCTCATTGTTTTATAAAATCATTAACTGTATCGTGTAAATTGTTGACAGGTGGGATAGGAGCCTGTATTCAAAATTAAGCTTTATTCTGTAAGTAATTCATATAGGGTTGTCGTGGGTTGACCCTGGCTAGGTGCCAGGTGCCCACTCAGTCACTCTATCACTCCCTCTCCCACTGGGAGAGAGGAGAGAATAATATGGAAAAACTACCAGGGTAAGATAAGGCAGTTTATTACAGCAGGAAAAAAATAGAACAAGCAAGCCGAGAGTTGCGCGCCCAAGAGCTGAGGAGAAAAACAATCAGTCTCTACTTCCCATTAGTAGCGATGTCCAGACACTTTCTGGGAAGCAGGGCTTCAGCACGCGTGACAGTTGTTCAAGAAGGCAAACATGGACGAGTCCTGAGTGTCTCTTCCTCCTCCTCTCTTCCTTCCCTTATGTATCTGAGCTGATGTCAAATGGTATGGAATATCTCTTTGGCTGACTGGGGTCAGCTGGCCTGCTTGTGTCCCCTCCCAGGATCTTGCCCACTCCCATCCCGTTTGGTGCGGGGAAGGAATGTCAGAGGGACAGCACTGCTTGGCAGTAGCCAAAACACTGGTCTGTTATCAACGCCAGGTACCAATACAAAGCCCAGCACTGTAAGGGCTGTGAGCTTTACCCCAGTCAGACCCAACACAGTGTTGCACTGCTAAAATCCGTTTTGATGTAATTAAAAATTTAGAACAAAAGGCATTGTATGTAAGATGCATTCTGCTTACAATTATCCTGTTCGGCTAGTGAAAAAAAAACAAAAAACAGGCTGAAGCTGATGTTTAACAATTGATTATCAAAGGCTTAATGCTAACACGGGACATTTCACTGCATCTGTTGCAAATATTGCAAACCTCACTGCTACAATGCAGGCATCTGCAAACAAATGGATGGCAGTTTGGGATAGAAAAGACATGTTAGCTTTACAACAGCCATATAAACCTAGTCCTATACTGCATACCCCTGCATTTACCTCAGACTGCAGTTAAAGATGGCTGATTCAATGATGCCTCAGCCAAACCCATTGATGGTAAATGGAAGTGCAGGGCAGTTGCTCTTTACACTGAAACCAAAGTGGAACAAGTAGAAGAAGGAATAGGAAGTGCCCAGGTGGTAGAGTTGAAAGCTGTGTTGCTGGCAGTAAAGGAGAAAGCAAGGATGGTGTATGTTGATTGTTATGCAGTCTGGGCTGGTGCCACACAGTGATTGTGTCAGTGGAAGTGTTAAATTGGCAAGTGAAGGTAAAGAGGTTTGGCAGAAAGAAGATTGGGAATGGCTATTGTTACAGGCTCAATCCTGACAAATCCACATAGGATGGGTCAAAGCTCATGCCAACCAGTCATGGTCAAATTACCCCAAATTGGGGTTGTACCTATGACTCTAACACTTGAGGACCATTAGCCTAGGTGGCTACTGACTCTAATGGCCATCAACACAGAATCAGTTCCCGATGGATATTTCCCACATTCTGAACTACTCTTATCATTGTATAAGTTGGTTTTTTCAACTTCTTTAATAACCTTGGAAGTTCAAATATATCCTCACCAGACAGAAAACTGGGTGTATATCCAGATGTGAGACAAGGAGCTGTTCAAGCAGCAGTGAAAAGGACTTTTGATTGCCTACATGGCTGTGGAAACGATGGGCAGAGACTCCTAAAAACCTCATATAAGCGAATAAAACCAGTTCTGGACACAGAGGAACCATACTGGACAGCACAGTAACTAATACATCTGCTGTAGCTAAAGCTGCAACAGAATCAGAAACTCTAAAAGTACAATCATTGTATAGTTTACCTTTTTATGTTTACAGGCCAATGTTTTCAATACTGTAGTGTCGGGGGGCGAGAGGAGCAAGACGCCGACTCAGTGTGAGTGATAAATCAAGCTTGTTTATTGTCAGAAAGTGCACACTCTTTATAGTGCTGTCCGTGCTCAAAACGTTATTCCCCCACAGAAGTTTCCCACAGGAGCTCTCTCTATTCTAATTAAAACACCAAGCTGATATCAGAAGGCAACAACAGTAACAGTTTCTTCTGCCAAGTTAATCTTTGGACACCTGCAGCTTGTTTTCAGCTTTCATGTCTCTCTTTCCCACAGTTGTCTTGAGAATAACCTTGAGCAGAGGCCTAGCTTTTGTCTAAGGGGCCTGGATTGCTCACCCACTTTATGTCTGTGCAGCTGGAGAAGGATATTCTCCAACACTGTAGCATGGCTGTTCACACCTGGATTAGTTAGCCATCCCAACAAAACCTTGCAACTAATGATTATAAAAGAAAGAAAAGAGAGCAATGTCATTTTTCCTAAGGGCTACTCTAATATAACACACAGAACAAATACTACTTGACCCTTGGAAGAGAAATTCACACCTAAAGCTAATGCAAGCTGTGACACTGATAATAAACTGCAGTAACTGTTGGTTTTGTTCTCAGTTTCCTACTCATTCAGATGAAAGTATTCAGATGATGGGAATTCCAACAGCAAGCATATTTTCCAATGGTATTCCTCCCGCCAGAATGATGCTCCTTCTGGAAAGGAAGGCAGTCCAAACCTCCATAGACCAACAAATCTTGACAATAGATACAGTAGCTGTTGAAACCACCTGTGTTCAAAGATGCCTAAAGGGACCAGGGGTGACATCACACCAAAAAAATGGAATTATCAGAGTGTAACCAAGGAATAATGGTAGGAGATTATCCCAAGTGTATATTTGGATGTAACAGGAATAGGCATTTTGAATATTTATTGGTGGCCTATTCCAGACAATATGGGATACTATTGGCTTTGTGGAAATCAAGCTAGAAAAGCTCTACCCCCTAAATGGCAAGGAATATGTACCATTTGAACTGTAGTCCCAGAGATAGACATCATTGATAAATCAGACTTCCCCAGAGGACACCTACAATCTTGTAAAACAAGATACAAGTGAAATTTAAATCCCTTGGTTGAGAGATCCTCTGGATTCCACAGATTTGTGAGAGGGTTCCTACCATGGTTAGGAGTGTCTGAATTAGAAAAGGCAATAGTGAATATATCCAGAGTCGTCGAACAAATAGAAAATCGGACAGAAGATGCAGTCAGTGCCTTGCAACAAGAAGTTACCAGCCTCTCAAAGGTAGTCAAGCAAAACCAAATGGCTTTGGATTTGCTTTTGACTTCCAAAGGTGGGTTATGCATGGTTATCAACACTAGCTGCTGTGTATACATAGATCAGACTCTAAGAATACAGATGGATTTGAAAGAAATTAGAAAGAAAGAAATTAGAACAAACACTGGAATCTTTCATGAAATAGAAAAAATCTAGGGGAAGATATATTTGGCTGGATAACATCATGGATTCCAAATTTAAATGTGATCGTAAGAAAACTGATTGGCATAATGATCATAGTTCTGACGTTAATGCTTCTGTTACCTTTTCCTCCAGCCTGGAAAAGAAACTCGAGATCATTTTAGCAAGGAGGTAGTATAAAAGGGGATCTTTATTTTGAAGGTCTTCAGGAGCAGTTATGGAAAGGTGTCCATAAAAGCCCCTCCAGGGGCGAGTACATATTTATAGCTTTTAGGAAATTAGCATAATTGATTAAAAGCACCAGTTAGGAGGACAAGTGGTGATTCAATTCCCCCCCCAAGTCCAGCCCCTTCTCTGGAGCCCCCCTCTCGGCACTGGCTCTACTTTGTTTATGAAAATGTACCTCAGAGTTGTTCTCGGCCTTGGTTCCCAGGAAGAACCAAGATAGGACAGGGCCTTGCACCCCCCAGGGCTTGGAGCTCTGGAATTTTTGTCTTTCTGCTTAGGGAAAGGCCATGGAAAAGTACTGGAAAAACTAGCTGTTAATACAATAGGCTACAGAGCTACAAATATATGTGCAAAGAGTACAGAGAATATATAAAAGAAAAAAGGCAGAAACCAAACGACATCATTTCGTATATGGATTCTATTCTAAATCTGCAAAATAGGATGGAACAAGATGCATAAATCTGACAAGATTTTTTTCGAAAAAGGTCTCAAAAGGATGGATGGTTACTCTAATTTAAATCTTTTTACATCGTGTTAGGAATCTTGGTCTTATTAGAGTACTAGATAATTTGAATAAGAGAAGTTTTCAATTGTTTTGATGAATATTTGTATGTTTTAGTTTTGCAGTATGTATATGAATTTTCTGCAAGCATTGCTTTGGAATGCTTGTGGGGTTTTTCTATGGTTGCCACAGTGGGCAGAGAAGATTCCTCCCTAAATTCAGCTTGGAAGCTCGCACAACATTTCATATAATTATGGAATCAGATTTGCGTACATCTTCAGAGCAAAGTATAAAATTACTGTATTGAAGGAAGTGCATGTAGTAATGGGAAATAATGTATGAAGCATGATTGTACAAAACAAGGAATGCTAAATATTTGATGGATCCTGGAGGAAGGGAGAAAGAACTGAAGGAAGAGAGAGAGAGAGAGAGAGAGAGAGAGAGAGAGAAAGAAAGAAAGAAAGAAAGAGAAAGAAAACAAACCTTTGGGTTTGGAAACCAAAGAAGGATTTGGTAAAATTGGTAAGGTATTTGGTCCAAACCTAAGACCCTGACTGGAGTAATATGCTGAGTAGGTAGGAACAATTTGATTTCATTTTACCTTTGATTCTCTCTGAGGCAACCAGACCATTGTTATTGTGTAGTAAAATTCCTATAGTTGTTAATACTGAACTTAACTAAAGAATTGTATTAAGAAGCATGATTGAAAGTGAAGGAAGTTGCTGACCAATTTGCTGAACTATTTCAATCGCTGCAACTGAAAAACAGGCTTCATGAACCCTTTTTCCTCAATCCCAGTTTACATCACATCATTCC
Organism: Eopsaltria australis; assembly: GCA_034509425.1. NCBI lineage: Eukaryota > Metazoa > Chordata > Aves > Passeriformes > Petroicidae > Eopsaltria > Eopsaltria australis. The sequence goes on from JAVTVJ010000714.1 coordinate 71,354, forward strand.
TACAGTTTTAAGACTCAAGGAAAGGGAAAATCCTGGTCTACACAAACTGGTACCATCATGGAAGGATGATTCATTTGGATTGTTCCCAACTACCATGGACACTGAATTTAATACTATACCCTGTTGCTATAGCATCATTTCTAATCAGAATTTGTATTTTTGTTAGTAATCATTGTATACATATACAAGTGTAGTACCTAACCCAACACAACGTTTCTTGCCAAAACCAGTAACTAATTCTACATTATGCTCCATTTAATCTTACTAATTAAATTCTGGCTGACTATAACAATTTTCAATATAATGTATGATGATAATATAGCCAACACCCTTTTAAATTACATGAGTTATAGAAAAAATAGTAAAATTTAAGACATTAATGTATCTTGACACACTTAATGATGATGTACACATATACAGTGGATGCTTTTATTGATGCCAAAAAGATTTTTGTTTTTTATACATTTTTCATATATTCGTAGCTCTGTAAACTAGTGTTATATAGCTCCTTAATTAACTCTAGTAAGTTTCCTACCCTTTCTCTTAAACAATAAGCTGACCTTTTAACCTTCCTGAAATTCTGTTTTTTCTTATTGTCAGGAAGAGGACCTACAAGAAGAACATTTTGTTTTCCTACCAGATTCTGAGAAGACATAACAAGAAGTGGGGCAAAGAAGCCCTTGGTCCAACTCCAAGGGGCTGATCCAGGGGTGGGTTACTGGGGCAGCTGAATCTCCTATTGGATATACCTGTTAGATATCCTAATTCACCTTATAAAATTGTGTAAATCTTGTTCTGGGTGTGCCCATCACCACTGGGACACCTGGAAGCTTCCAAATAAAGGTCTGCTTTTTGCTTTACTGTTCTAACACTGTTGCAAGGGTTTTTTTCCTCTTTTGATTATAGACAACATTACAGCATGAAGGCAAGAGGTATCTGCACTACCACTTCATGAGGTAAAGATGGTTGACTGCAGCCAAGGGGTGGAGTGTGGCAGCATGCCTCACCCTGATAAAGTTTATCTGCTTGACCTGGAATCCAGTAAGAAGATCAAACAATGCAAACTATCCATGGTGAGCTATCTGTGGAGGCACCAGTGGTATTTTTTAGTGTTGGATATGCTAAAAAGCCTCTCTGACCTACCATCTTCAAATGCACATCTCCCCTTTGAAGTCAAGTTTGACAGATAAGCTGTTAAACTGCCCTGAAGGCATATGACTTGCAGTCAACTTCTTTACACTATAAAAGTCCAGTATACTTTCCATACCTTTAGATTCTTCCATATACTCCTGGATGTATATGGAGTTTCTCCCGTGGATTGGGATGCATCTTCATGGTTACTTCCCAGAGACTGAGAGAAAGAGGAAGAAGTATTCCAAAACATGGAGTGTGGTGAGATACATCAAACCTCTATTTAATGTTTCTTTTGCTGGCTTTAATATATAATTGCTTTAATGTTATTGCTTTAATATAGTGCACTTTGCCATTTTATGTTGTAGTCGACTAGTGCTTTTAGCTTTTATACTGTGTAGTAAGTAATTCTGATTAAGGTCTTCTGTCTGTTCATTTTTCTTAATTAATCTTTCATAAATATATCTGATTTGCCATCATTAAAACTTGTGGGATGTGACAACTGCACCGACTCGGATTGGTGGGGATACTGAGACATTTATTGCAAAAAGCAAACTCTTTTTATACACTTATTCAAGACACCATCTTTCCTTGCAGGAAAAGATGGGATGGAGTTGAGGTGCAGGCTGTGGGATGCGCCTGTAGAAGCACATGGCAGCAACCTTGGGGGGAGGAGGTGTCACGCGGCAGACCCCTGCAGGAGAGGAGCCTGCTGGAAGCTGACAGACGGGTGAACAGCGCATGATCACCCCATAGAAGGACATTGAGAAAGTGTGTTGCTGACATGGCAATGTGGGATAGGTCACGTAGTGAGCATTACCATGTAAGGAAATACTGTACCTTGAAAACCAGCTCGTTTCTTTGAATAAACAATTCAGATTCCCTGCTGGTCTGGGTCCATGTCTCGGTCCTTACATTTCCTTATATGGTATTTCTTCACTAAGGAACCTATGACACATTGCCACATCAGCAACATACATTAATGTCCTTATATGGAGGTGATCATGCAGTGTTCACTCGTCTGGCAGTCTCCTCTCGGTAGGGCATTTGCTGTGTGGCATTTCTTCCTTTAAAGGTCAGGTGGAGACAAACGTCTCTGTGCTGCCATGGCATGCTGCAGGTGCATCCCACGGCCTGTAGCTCAATTCCATCTTATCTCCCTCTACAGTGAGACAAAGTTGCAAAACTTAAACCGTTGACAGCCTGAGGCTAAGATAAGATCCAGCTGCCCCTAGACTCCTCTCTCTGAGGAGTTTAGAAAGCAAGGGGGTCTTCTCAGCACCTCGTGACTCAATGGCAGGGCTTCTTTAATAAACTTTGTCTGAAGCACCCACTCCACCCTCAACAACAAGGCTGCCTCAGGCATCTTCCAGGTGCATCAAGTGACAGAAGTGTGGTGTGGTGTGGTGTGGTGTGGTGTGGTGTGGTGTGGTGTGGTGTGGTGTGGTGTGGTGTGGTAGTCCCTGCAGAAAAACACAGACCATGAGGGAAAGGTACCCAGTGCAGCCCGTTCCTGGCAACACTCACCTTCATCCAGCACAAATAGCTGAGCACTAAAAAAAAAAATAAAATGCAACACACCTGCTGCAACCAGCTCGAGCATTGGGCACCCAACCCCCATCCTTCAAGGCTGTCCGCCTCATGTGACTGCAGGGCTGGGGCAGCGCTCCACACATACACATGTATTTGGGCATGGGCTGAGTGGTCTCTCACTCCTGGTGAGGATGAAGCAATGCTTCTCATTCAAAGCCCCAAAGTGTCATGCCTCCTATATCTAATAGGTACCACCTACATCCCGCTGATGATCCCCTGTGAGATTTCTGTTATTCATTTAAAAAAAGATGCTGTAGTCAGGAAAAATGAGTTTTCAAGGTATCTGACTGGATTTTTCACTTTATAAAATAACGTTGTTTGAGATGGTGGCAAGATGCAGCTCATAACCAGTGACAGTCTGGCAGTGACTGGTCATCCACTCAGGCCAGTGCAAGGTTGTGAATTAGTGCCCTGTATGCACAGTGGTGTCACTGGTCTCTCACTTCTCCATTTTCTCTTCTGTTATAGTGCTCCTCAAGTGTGTGGTATAATCTGGTTGTAGACCACAAGTAACTTTTGCCAGTAGCTTGACAAGACCCCACATGTACCTCCTGCACCTTGTGGGAAATCCTGACCCAAATCCTGTTGGTCTTTCAGTGATGACCTGCAGTGCACCATGTAGTTCCCAAGGGTAAAAGTGCCATGCAAAAATTGCATGCTGCTATTAGAGTTTTGGTTGTTGCACTGCTCCCTACTGAACTGACCTCAAAAAAAAAATACTCTGCTGATCACAGTATAGTCTGAGTCACTGTGACAGGCCTTAATTTTCTCTTATTGAATACTTAGGGTTTGAGTTTTCACTTTGTGTTGCACCAAGCCTTTCCCTTTCCCTTTCCCTTTCCCTTTCCCTTTCCCTTTCTCTTTGTACACGTGTGCATGCATACACTGATGTGAATAAAAACTCTTCATTATGCTTTCAAAGTTAAGCATAGATTGGGTTTTTGTTTAGTACATGAGATGTTTCAGTCACTTAAATTGTATTGATCAATTCAGGAGTTATTTTCTCTGCAGCATAACAGGAAATACCATAAGGACGTTCTGCTTTTGTATATCTGATGTCTTTCTGAAAATTCAAAGGGCAATTGACAGGCAAAAAAGAAATATATTTTGTTAGAGGAGAGTCATTGACAAGAGTTCTAACTAGTCTAAAATGTTTTAGATTGAATATGTTGAATGCAATTTTGTGCTATGTACAAACTTTTATTATAGGCCACTTGTGGATTCTCATTCAAAACCTGTCTGTAGTGTTCAGGTTCTTGTAAGATCTTTTAAAAATAGTATTTCTGTACATGTGCTGTCCATTTACATGAGTATTAAAACTCTTAGAGAGGTTATGGGTCTGTTGGAAATGATACAACTTAAAATTTTTTTTTGTAACTTCAGTCAGGGGTTTGTTCTTGTTTGCCCAGGGGAGGGGAATTGAAGTTTCTCTTTAAAAGACTGTTCACTGGGAGAGGCCTGATGAGCTTAACATCCACAGATTGGGAGCAGCCAGAAGATACACAGGAGATAAAGATCATTAACGATCATCACCCCCTGGAATGATCTGAGACACCTCGACTGGGAAAAGATTGATAAGAGAACTGAAGAATGAGGACCAAATCAGCATCAAAGGCGAAGGGATCAATAACCAATAGAAGACTGAATACTAAGAGTTGTGTAATTTAGAACCAATGAACAAGAATTTCTTTGGGGTTTGTCTGAATGATTTTCACTGCACAACCTGGGCATGTGTGGATGAAAAGATTTCTATTGCACATCCTGGCCGGAATAAAGCAATACCTTGATTCCCTAACACTGAAAAGTTGTTGGAGAGTTTCTGTTTTTCCTGCAGTTTTGGCAACAGGTCCCTGTTTGATCTGTAGTTTGCAAACCTAAGCAAAATATAGCAATCCAAATTTATTGGAGCTTAGATATTAGTTCTGAGGTGTTTATTACTATCATGCATGCTGTGTAGCCAACTTAAAAGTAGATGGACTATTACATAAGTATAGTCTATTTCTGGTAAGTTTGCATATTGGGCTAGAGGGGAAGAAGTTAGTTTGGATGCTTGGATATCTGTGGTGGTGTTATGAATGAGAGGGGAGAGCTTAGACAAGTCCCAGGTTTCTGGCGGTGGACAGCAGCTTTTATTGAGGCGGCCAGCACCCCAGAATGCACTCTCGCTCACAAGTTCTTAATAATGACCAATCAGGCCTATTGCAACATGGATTATTTATTGAATAAACACAAGGTAAAACAGATATGACACTTTAACAGGCTTACTACACAGGATAAACAAAAGAAACACTACTAGCAGGTTCATAAGAGTGCACGATAATAAAGGTACCTATGTTACAGCTAGCGAAGAAATAGTATAGATTAGGAGCCAATGTCACTTACCAATGAATGATAGTGGTGTACAGAGGTCTTCTTTCACACAACTTCCAGAAAGATAACTTGATACCGACGCCTCCACTTCGAGAAGAACTCCCCATAAACTCAGTATGTAAGAGATTTCTGATCTTATGAAAATTATAGTGATCTTCTATAGTTTGTAAAAGTGCTATGTCTGTCAGTCACGAATTTTTGCTTATCCTTTCCCATGCATTCAGGGCAGGATGTTTATTGCTGGCTGTCGTGGTTTTAGTTTGCTTATTTAGGTTTGTGGCTAAATGCTAGCACACTTACTTAAATTTACTTGATTGCTTGTTGTAAGATAAGGATTAGGAGTAGGCAAAGCAGGCTCAAACTTTATAAAGTACAAAGAAGTTTTATTAATATATCTAAGACAAAGGGAAAAAAGAAAAAAAAAACCTCAAGAAAAAAACTAGAACAAACTCTTCAGACTACCCCTCTTTCCCCACTCTCCATTTCATTCTCCCTGACAACATACAAAAGACAACACTTTGACCTCCAGTCAGTTTACCACCTCAGAAACAGCTCTTGTTCCAGTTCATTCAGGGAGAGAAGTTTCTTTTGCTTACACTATGGATTTTCTGTAAGAAAAATACAGTTTTTATGGGTCTTCTGCCTCACCATTAACCGCCGCCCGGAGTAAAGTCCAGCTTAATGGTGGATCTCTCCCACACCAGTAGCCTTCCCACAGCCACTATGGTGGGTTATGAACAGTCCACAGGGTACCTGTTTTAAGGATGCTCAGTTCAATTGCAGCAACAAAGAAAATCCCTTCTTCTGTGCTTAGCAACACAGGTTCTCCTGACAACTCAGGTTCTCTAGCATTCTCCCCGGGACCAGGGCTCTGGATCACAGCCTCTCCTCTCTCTTGGTTTTAGTTTCTCATCAGGCTGTACTTTTTCAACACTTACTTGTCTGTACTTAGGTATTTCAGTTCATTGGCTGCAATAAGAACCTCACATCCCCCTTTGGACTATATCTTCATCTATTACAGAGAATTTATTAGCTCAGTCCCCAACCATGGTTCTCTCAAAGAGTTTTCAGCTTCACTCTTGAAGCAACTTCCCATGCACCCCCTTTTTAGTATCAGTTCTGCTTTCTTCACTGACTGTAAAGTCTCTGCGCTGCACTATGTAAGTGTCCTCACTCGTTCCTCTCTCTGCGAGGAAGGATGGGTGTCTGTGAGTTTAGTCCAGGCATGGAGAGATTTAATCTCTGTCTCTCTCTCTCCGGCAGTGTGAGGATCACGTGCTCTTTGCCGGGCTGCTTGAACAGGTCCGAGCTGGATGCCAGACGCTCTCAAGAGTCTTTGCCTGGCTCTGCCAAGCTGGCTCGGCCTGGTGGGGCCATCTGGGCCCGGGGTGAAAGGGCAAGGCCTGGCCCGAGCTGGATGGAGTCCGGCCCGGTCCTTGCCTGGCCCGGCTCTCCCTCTTGTGTAGCTGACACACCGGCTGAGCTGGATCTGCTGAAAATTCCAATCGTTTCCTCCCCCATGCCTGCCCGGCTGCAGCGGCACGGCTGCCGTAAAAACCTCCCTTCCCCCCCCCCATCCCTCCTTTGGAAAGGCGGGGGGAAGGGGGGGGGGGGGTGGGGAAAGCGCTTGGGCCTCACCAGTGAGAGAAGCAGGAGCTGCTCCTCTCTACACAGCAGCAGCAGGTCCAAAGAGGAAGAGCATCAGAAAGTCTCTGCTTATATATGGTTTTTTCCTTGAAGGCGGACCAACTTTTTAATTGGTTTACCTACCTATCAATTCTTAAAACTACCTGATTATTGGCTCTCTCTCTCGCAGGAAGGAAGTTGTATGCCTTCCTGCATTCCTGCAGCACAGATCACTTCCTAGATTTTGACCCCTCTGGCCTAACCCAGGACACTGGCTAAGGGTGTTTTTCAGCCACGATAATTCACCACAAGGCAAGCTATCCCAGCTTGACTGAGCCATGGGGGAAAAACTAATAAGCTGTTGCTATGTCAGGGGTGAAAGGTCCTGTCACAGGTAGGTTGATGTGGGAGATCAGAAAAATCTTATAGAATAAGGGCCTTATAGGCCTCTGATCACTTCTGTTCATTCATGAGAATCATTTTGGGATATGTGCAGCTGGAATGAAGAAAAAAATAAGTGGTGTAACCTCCACATAACCAGAGTGCTGGTTGGTTAAGGGAACGTGTGGACAGCAACGTAGGTGTTGGCATGCAGCAAATGTATATTTGTTTTGGTTAAGATAAATGCTGGCAGTTATAATTTTAGCTAGTGTATTTTTAGCACAGTATAAAGCCTGCATGGTGTATTTTTAGCATAGTATAAAAGCCTAAGCATACTCGTATGGTATATAAAACCTGTGTTGGCAATAAACTCGATTCTCTTCAGATCAAGAACCAAGAGGGTCCGTGTCTTAATTTCTCATTGCTACAGGTTGACCTTGGCTGGATGCCGGGAGCTCACCAAGCCACTCTATCTGTCCCCTTCCCAGCTGGACAGGGGAGAGAAAATAAGATGGAAAACAACTTGTAGGTTGAAATAAGGGAGTTTACTAAAGCAAAATTGAAAGTTCACACATGTACAAGTAAAGAGAAAAAACAATTTTATTCTCTACTTCTCATTAGTGCTAATAGTAAAAGGGGCAAGCAATGTCTGACCAGTTCCCAGGAAGCTGGGCTTCACCAAATGTAATGACAGCACAGAAGGCAAACATTGTAAGTTACAAATACCCTCCATTCTTCCCCCCTCCCTTAGCTTTTATATCTGCCCTGGTGTGGTCCAGAGGGGTCAAAATCTCAGAAGTGACCCATGCTGCAGGAAGTAATACAACTTCCTTCCTGGGAGAGAGAACCAATACCAGGTAGTTTTGAGTATGGATGTATATGCCAACCAATTAAAGTTGATCCACCTTCGAGGGAAAAATCATATATAGGCAGAGGACCTCTGAGTCTCTTCCTCTTTGGCCTTCCTGCTTTTCAGAGAGAAGCAGCTCCCTGCTTCTCTCTCTGGTAAGACTGGGCCTTTCCCTCCCTCCCCTGCTCCAGAGGGAGGGGGGGGGAAGGGAGGTTTGGAGTAGCCGTGCAGCAGAGGTGGAGGAGGACCCGACCTGACCTCTCGGCAGATGCAGTTCTGTGGAGGTACAGCTGGAAAGCAGAAGTGAGAGCACTGCTGAACTCATGTCAGAAGTGAACACCGTAACACTGCTAGGCCGCAAACCATGGCAGGCCGTGAGGCCTACCACAAGATAGTTAGCATAAGTAAAAGGCATGCTTGGTATGTATCTGTGCTGGTTAGTGCTAGCTTCTAGTTTTGCAATATTATTAAGAAACATAGATATGGTCGTTATAGTAATTGCTGCTTACATAAGAATCTGTTTTTAGTAACTGCTGAACAGGTATAAAAGCTCTGCTCTGTATCAATAAAATTGGCTTATTGCATCCAAGCAATCTGCCCCATCTCTTCCATCACCGACTGTCACCCAACACAGTTCAGCCAGGCCGACATGTCAGCTACAGTGGGCAGTGCCAGGCCCCTTTGCTCTGGGCCAGGCAAGGGCCGGACCGGCTCCATCTGGCTCTGGCCGGGCCCTGCTCTGTCACCACGGGCCAGGCTGGCCCTACCAGGCCGAGCCAGCTTCACAGAGCAAGGTCACCGAGACTCTGACTGCTTCTGCCACCCAGCTCAGACTTTTCAAACAGCCCGGCAGAGACCATGTGACCACCACAAGGCCTTAGAGAGAGAGAGAGAGATTAACCCTCTCCATACTCGGACTAAACTTCCAGACACCCATCCTTCCCTGCACAGAGAGAGAAAAGAGTGAGGAGACCTACAGAAATGCAGCATAGAGACTGTAAGTCAGTGAAGGAAGAAGAGCCAACACCTAGAGGGAGAAGCATGAGAAGTGCTTCAGTAGTGAAGCTGAAAATTCTTTTGTGAAGCCATGGTTGGGACTAAGCTAAAATATTCCCTGTAATATATGAAAAATAGTCTAAAGGGGGGATGTGATGTTCTAACTGCAGCCAGTGAGCCAAGGCACCTGGGTAGAGATAAGTAGGAGCTGAAGTAATTGCAGCCTGATGAGAAACTTGAACAAAGACAGAGAAGAGGCTGTAACCTGTCCCTCGCGCCGGGGAATGCTGGAGAACTTGTGTTGCCAGCACAACTTGTGTTGCCATTAACAGAAGAAGGGGATTTTCTTTGCTGCTGCAATAGAACTGCTCATCATTAAAAGGGTACCCCATGGACTGTCATGACCCCCTGTAGTAGCTGTGGGAAGGCTACTAGTGTGGAGGGAAGGATCTTCCACAACAAGCAGATTTTCCTCCCAGGCAGCTGTTGGTTGTGAGGCTGTGTTACGAATGGATGTGGGAGTTAAAATCAGTCCTTGCCTCCTGCCCAGGCCTTGGCAGTAGGTAGTAACTTTATTGAGGTAACCAGCACCCCGAAACCCACTTTTGTGTATAAGTTCTTTTAATGATGACTGATTCTGTCTATTGTAGAATGAAACATTTATTAATAGTCAGGGAAATTAACAGATATAAGACTTGAAAGTAAACTAATACTACACAGGAATAAAACAAAAAAAAAAAGACTACTAATAGTTTAACACATACAGTGCATGAGAATGGTACCTTTTTCTGTTACAGCTAGAGAAGAAATAGCATAAGCTTAGGATTCAATGTATCTTACTGTCCAATTTGGTGGTGCAGCACATGGAAATCCTTTCCCTCAATCCCCAGGGAAGTAACCACGAAGCCTGCATCCAAACTTTGGGGAGAAGCTTCAAACACTTTTAGGATGTGAGAGACTTCTTCCTCAGTGTTAGCCCATGTATCTTTTATAGTGTAAAACCATGATTCTTAAGTCAGTAATTTTTCTTTTATCTCTCCTTCCATCAGCTCTGCAGACTAAGATGTTAATTCTTAGCTGAGGCTTGAGCCCTCTGGCATCAGAGATGACCCCTGCTGGGCCTTCTTGCCCTTGGGTTATCTCTCTATGCACCTGTTATCTGTGGCACACAGGAGGAGGAGGTGAGGGGATAGACGTCCTGCCACAGGCTGTAAACCATAAAAACTGTATTTTCTTACAGAGAGTCCATGTTATAAGCAAGAGAGACTTCTCTCCCTAAATGAACTGAGAAAAGACTATTTCAGAGGTGGTAAACTGACTGAAAGTCAAAGTGTTGTCTTGTTGTATTGTCAGGGGGAAAGAAATTGAAATGTGGGGGGAGGAGAGGTGGTCTGAGGGTTTTCTTCTTGTTTTTCTTGGGTTTTTTTCTTTCCTTTTTTCTTAGTTTATTAATAAACTTTCTCTATATTCTGTGAAGTTTGAACCTGCTTTGCCTACTCCTAATCCTTATCTCACAGCAAAATCGGGTAAATTTTGATAAGTATGCTGGCATTTGGCCAGAAACTTGAATAGGCGAACTGAAACCACTACAATATCTGAGCTGATGTCATATAGTATGGAATATCCCTTTGGTTAATTTGTATCAGCTGTCCTGACTGTGTCCCCTCCCAGGATCTTGTTTACCTCCAACCTACTGACTTGGGCCAGAATATTGGAGAGACAGCGCTGATGCTGTGCCAGTACTGCTCAGCAGTAGCCAAAACACTGGTGTGTTATCAACACCTGTTGCGGTGGTTTGGAACCAGGAAAGACGAGGACTTCCGGTGGCATGTTCCACAGACAGAGAGTTTCCCCCCGAAGCTCCCAGAGGCAGTGGTTTGGACCACCAAGCCACGAACCCCAAGTTCCTGCTATTGGTTCCTTGATTTGTCTGTTATGTTTCCCCGCTCTGGGAAATTCCTTATCACTCCATTGTTCATTTGTTGTTCTCTCTTCCCCCTCCCCTCCCTAAACCCCATTCGGCAATGTACCCTGGCCCCTCCCCTGTATTGCCCCTTTGCCCTCAGTTTATTGGATGTTGTTCCTCCCTTAAATACCCATGTAATGAGCTGTTCTTGGTTCTTGGTCTCTGTGCCCCCTTGGAGGTAATAAACCTACGGAATTCACACACTAAGAGCCCTCCTTCTCTGGGAGTTCTCTGCTATCTCGCCGTGCTCTGAGGGCAACATCTCCTCAGACCAGGACGCGGACTAGCGGTGTCCTCATCGGCTCACCGGGGAAGCCTTCTAGAACACGAACGGCCTCCCAGGTTCACGCTAGTGCTCTGCTGCCGGTACCGGGGCGGGATAAAGCAGGGAACGCAACAAACACCTTTCTAGCTACCAATGCAAGGCACAGTACTGTGAGGGCTGCTATGGGAAAAATGAACTCCAGCTCAGCCACACCCAATACAGAGTCCTATGTCAAAATGAGCACTGACCTTAGTCAACCGCTATATACAAGCTGCTTAATATCACTACCTTTAGACATGGTGCAAATTTAATTTCCAGTTCCAGTCTTTCCCATAATGGTAATAGTCTCATCTATCTATCTATCTGTCTGCCTTTCTATTTCTTCTCTGTCTTATTGATTTAAAGAGAAAAGTGCATGATTCATTGTGGCAGGGAAGAAATGAAAAGTAGTGGGTTTTATTTTGCTTTTCTAGGAAAACAGATCTAATGTAATTACCTCTTCTGTGTGTCCTTCCCCTAATAGCTTCTGAAGTTGTTGTCTAGTTATACTGGTAAAGTAATAGAGGTCTCATACATAATAATTCTGTTCCCTTAAGATTTGTGAAAATAGGCAGCTAGATAGAGAAGAAAGGCCCAGACTAGTGTATGTGTGTTAGGAACAGAGATGTTATGGTATTACCAGCCAGTGGGAAGGCTTCATTTGGGGCTTGCACTTTGCTGAATTCAGAATAATTCAATCACAAGGCTACAGGAGATCAGGCTGCCTGGTTTTTGCAGTCCTGAGTTACTCAGTGGCTATACTTTAACTAGTTAAAGACAGAAGAGAAATTCGAGAGTTTACTGCAACTCAAAGAAGCACAACACAGCACACTATCAGAATACTTTAAATTAAGCATATGTTTATATTCACTATAATTTTGGCAGTTAACTGCTACTTTGTGAATATGCACTTTGTTGCATCTCATTTAGAATTCCTTTAAATAACTATATTCTGTTAATTTATATCTGTGTGCCAGTGTTTAAGCCAGACACTATTTAATTTTTTATATATCAGTTATAAGCAGATGAGTGAAAGAATTGGAGAGCCTAGGAAGGAGCAGGAAAGGATCCACTGATAAAAGATTGCATTGTTTGAAGTATGGTTTGAAAGTCATCATTTGTTGATTCAAACTAAACATCATAATGGTTTACCTAGATGCCATTCCAAATATCTGGGATAGGAAGTGATGCCTTAAGTTTCAGCTTTTACATTTTCCAGATCAGTACTGCTTTAGTGTATAACTCTAAAACTCTATAGCCTGTCAGCTACTGTTCTACCATTTTATTCAGACCAAAAAAATTTTCTCTCTAGGCCCAAAATCCAAGGACACCTTGATTTTCCAATCCCCCAAAAATGTAAACAACTGTGAACAGCAGTGAGGAGGGGATGGGGGGGGGAGAAAACTGGAGAATGAGACTCCACTCCCTGAAGCTGTAATTGGACAATTAGCTTCTGATATGCAAATAGACCAAACTTACATCTGTCCGAAAAACCTGTGTTGATCATCCATCTTGGGTGAAGTCACTGTGAGACTCTTGCATTGCCCAAGGTGTACCCTGTCGTAGTGGTTTGAGCTCGTCAATTTGAGTTTCTGGCCAAACGCCAGCACACTTACCAGAATTTATCCAATTTTGATGTGAGATAAGGATTAGGAGTAGGCAAAGCAGGCTTAAACTTTAAAGAACATAAAGTAAGTTTATTAACAGACATAAAAAGAAAAAACCAAGAACCAGAACAAAACCGTCAGAACACCTTTCCTCCCCCCACCTCTTCATCTCTTTGCCACTGACAACATAAAAAGACAACACTTTAAGCCTTCAGTCAGTTTACCACCTCTAAAATAGTCTTTTCTCAGTTCATTTAGGGAAAGGAGTTTTCTTTTGCTATACCAATGGTGTTTTTCCACAAGAAATACAGTTCTCTCATGGTTTTCCAGCCTCACAACCACCAGATGCCTGGGAGGAAAATTTGCTTGGTGTGGAAGATCCCTCCACGCTAGTAGCCTTCCCACAGCTACTACGGTGGGCTATGGCGGCCCATGGGGTAGTCTTTTAAGGATGAGTGGTTCTACTATAGCAGCAAAGAAATCCCCTTCTTCCATTACTGGCAACATAAATTCTCTTTCACCATCCCCAGGGCAAGGGATTAGATCACAGCTTCTTCTCTGTCTCTGTTCAAGCTTCTCATCAGGCTGCAATTACTTCAGTATCTACTAATCTCTACACAGGTGCCTTGGTTACATCACATCCCCCCTGTGGACCATTTCCTCATGCTCCTACCTTTAGGTGTCGGCTCTGCTTCTTTCACTGACTTTAGAGTCTCTGTGCTGTATTTCTGTAGGTGTCCTCACTCTTTTCTCTGTGCAGGGGAGGAGGATGGGTGTCTGCAAGTTTCATGGGGCACTGAGAGGGTTAATCTCACTCTCAGACCTTGCGATGGTCATGTGGTCTCTGGGACGCGTTCCTCGAGCCTCGAGCGCAGCATTTCAGCATCTGAGCTGAGGGAAGGGGGGCAAGGGCCTGGCCCTGCCTGGTCGTGGCTGGAATTTACGGCTGAGCTGTGTCTGAACCGAAGGGCTCAGCTGCAGCTCCAAACCCCCCTTCCTCCCCTCCTCTGAGGGGGAGGGGGAGGAGGGACAAAGGCCCAGTCTTACCAGAGTGTCCTGGTTTGAAGGACAGGTGTCTGTTAAGGAAGGCAGGAGCCTCCCTTGGAATGGGAAACTGCAACCCCTCTCCCTCCGAATTATTATAAATTTGAAATCGAGGCTCTCAGGCAAGGATATGGGAATAGGAATAACAGTTCTTTACTAATATCTAAAACAAGGATAACAAATAACCACAACTATAACATTAACCAACAAACAGAACCAGAAACCCAGTGGCAGCCTGCTCGGCTTCAGGCACTTTTTCCCTTTGGTGCAGTTCCAGTCACAGCCTGCAGGGGCACTCTGGGTGCGGTGATTCCCCAGTGGCTGCAGGGGCGCTCTGGGTGTGATGATTCCTTGGTGGCTGCAGGGGCGCTCTGGCGTGAGCTCAGGTAGCACACGGCAAATGGCAGCTGCCCGCAGCAGGGAAGGATGGAGGAGAGCCTTTGTTCCACAGACCCTTGGGAGGGGCAGCTGGTGTCGCTGCCGCAGCAGGATCCCCGGACACAGGGTGCTGGGACGGTAAGAGGTCCCGATGTGCAGGGGAAGCCCCGCTACAATGTAGCGAGGAAACTCGGAGCGGGCTGGTGGCAGGCAGGTCGGCTCCAGATGGGGCAGAGGGCAGAGACTCACAGCAGACAGACTGGCAGCTCCGTGCTGGCTTCTCAGGGGGCCGTGGGTTCAGCAGACAGCAGCTCCGACCGTCCAGCTCCGAGGGTCCCGAGCAAGAGGGCGTGACCTCCCCCCTGCCCTTGCTTTTCAGTCTCTCCAAATCTCACGTTGTCAAGCCCTGCTTCCATGAGGGGCAATTCTACCCCACCCTGCCAAGGAGAAAGGCTCTAGCCTTGTGCTTTGTTTCTCTTAAGTACTCAGTCATTTGTGTCTTAGCAACCCATGGGAGAAAAATTCCTGAGGAAAAGAACTAAATCCAACCTTCAACACAGAGAGAGAGAGCAGGGGCCCAGCTTTCTCTGGCAAAAGCAGGAGGGCAAGAGAGTGCTATCCCAGGTGTCCCTTGCGTATATATGGTTTTCTTGCTGAAGGCAGATCAACTTTTTTTGGTTTGCATACCTATCAATACTCAAAACTAGCTGGTTACTGGTTCTGTCTCCTAGGAAGGAAGCTGTACTACTTCCTGCATCATAGGTCACTTCTGAGACTGGCTTTTCCTGGTTTCCTTCTCATCAGAAAAACTGAGTCAAAGGCAAACCCAGGACACCTGTGAAGGCCTTTCAATAAATACCTGCTTTATTATTTTAACTCTGTCTAGCCTCTGTTTTAGGTAGCCTCTTCAGGCATCAGAAGGAACTTTACTTTGGATGGAATTAAGCTTTTCAGTGACTACATGACCTCAATGATGGCAGCTGCAGAAGTAGCATAAAAATATAATACAGCAGTGTTTCATTAAGAGTATAGAAATCTGGCAGAAAATAAAGCCCCCTTGCATTCCAGCTGGTCCTAAGAGATCAGAAGGGCTGGGTGTAGCTGGCCTTAATTTCTGATTTTAATGCCCTGGGTACAGAGACAAGGGTGTGGAGTTTTCAGTGCTGTTTATTCAAATATCATTTACATCATAGTCATGTGTGTTGTTTCAGCAGGGAAGATGCCATGGCCAGAACCAGAAGAGAGTCCATTTTGTCTGGCTCACTCGCATGAAGGAATAGGCAGACCCCAATACTGCATGCCTGGCGGATCTCTTCCCATTTCCCATCCGTCTAGGATGCT
The DNA here is from genome assembly GCA_034509425.1 of Eopsaltria australis. Taxonomy (NCBI): domain Eukaryota; kingdom Metazoa; phylum Chordata; class Aves; order Passeriformes; family Petroicidae; genus Eopsaltria; species Eopsaltria australis. The sequence goes on from JAVTVJ010000714.1 coordinate 86,941, forward strand.
TCTGCCAGACAAGGGGGCTAAGAGAAGGCAGCAGAGCTGCTCCTGAGCCGTGGTGCTGAAGTGACAGCTCAGAACCTCAGCCTGGACCAGCAGGGGCTGGGGCAGCAGTTTTTGGTGCCCAGCCAGACCGTTCCTTGCCCCCCCCCCGCCCCAGCGTAACAGAGACCCGAAACAGTGGCACCGATACTGAGTCCAGCCAAGCCAAAAAAGAGTCCAGCAGGTGGCAGGAAGAGGAAGCAAGTGGCAGGACCTACCTCACTCACACACCAATGCTGCCGCAGGAGGGAGAAGGGAAACTGGCACTACAGAGCCAGAGCTGCCCCAGGCAGCACCAGCGCCTCCTATCCAGCACCAGAATTGCTCTGTAAGACCCTGCCATCCAGGTTTTTTTGGTCCAGGGGGGGAAGGGTTGAGCCAGGAGAGCGTCTCCACCATCTTGTCTTTGTCCTCCTGGAGCCATGTGTGCTCCCTGGGTGGCAGCCATCTTGTTTTTTTTGTTCTGGGGAGTGGGCCATATGGGCTGCTTGGGCAAGCCATAGCCATTTTGTCTTTATTGCAAGGGGAATACATAACACCTTTGGGGTTTTTTGTCAGTTAAAACTGTGATAAACACATATTATAGTTTTGGCTTTTGCAAATATTAAAGTGGATGCTATGTGTTGTCCATTATAATGTTGACTTTTACAGAAGTAGCTTCGTTATGAAGATATAGTTACGAAATAATAACTAATGCTTTTATTTTTGTGGCTAACTGGCAATAATTAAAATAACTCAGACATATTTCTGACGTAGCTGATGTTGTTTTAGAGTATTAGTGGTTAACTTGCAATAACTGAAATAACTAAACCATCTGCTTGGTTGGATAACATTTGAGGAACGGGCATGACGGGGACCCCTGCTACTGACACTTCAACTATCAATAACTGTCACCTGCTGAAACCACGGAACAGGGGGCCGTTGTGGGGGGTGACACACGACCCTCAAAACCACATCCAAGATTACTGCACATGCTCTAAAAACGCAGATCAGAGGAGGGGCCATGCTAAAAAGTTCCTGGAACATGCAAACTAGTTTGGGGAAATGTTTGAATGTGTATAATCATTAATGAATATGCATTTGACTGATGCAATAGAAAGGGTATAAAAGAAGGGTTTCTATAGTTAACCGGGGTGCCTCTGGCTACGGCTACACATCCAGCGCTGTTACTTTTGCTTTATTGATTTTGTCTCCTATTGTTCTTTATTAAATTTTTAAAAATTCAACTGAAGAGTGGGCTTCATTTCTCACAAAACATTTCCCTTTTTTTGGTACCATTTTCTTTCTATCGTGTTGATACAGAGGGCATAAGATTTGAGGGTTAATTGCTGATTGTAGGTACTATTGGTACTTGTTATTTTGCAGCTCCTTACTAGACAGTGTATACTGCTTGCTCAACACTTATTATGCTTGCCAAGCAGAAGGGAAAGGATGTGTGGTAGTTTGAAAGCAAATCAGTGAGAGACTCAAAGTCAGAACTACAATTTAATAGAAAAATTAAAATAAATGCAATAGTACAAAAACACTGACAGAGTCAGAATACAACCTGACACCCTGTCGGTCAGGGTGTTGGTAGCAGTCCACTTAGATGGTGGCTGCAGTCCTCTGGGAGTGATAGATGCGGTTCTGTTGAAGCAGTGATCCTGTGGAAAGGTGTAGGTCTCCTCTGAAGGTCCAGTGGTGGTGTAGAAGGGTCTGGTCTTCCTCTGGGAATCCAGTGGAAAAGCTGACTTGTGGTGTTTCAAATTCCAGTTTTTATCCAGATAGGGATGCTTGGTTCCTCCCCCTGGGCGGAGCATCTCACAATGGGATGATGTAGTTTATCAGTGGGACTCAAAGGCCCATTAACTGGAGCCATTAGGGATGAGCAAAGCAAAGTGCCCCACCTGGCTCCAAGGGCTGGCCCATTAGAAAACATGTCCCGGAGCCATCAGGGAAGAGCCAGGAACACTGCCCCACCCGGCTCCAACATCCCATGAAGATGGTGATAGAATACATACCATTGTAACCGAAGACAGGATGTATGACCACTGATAGGAAAGGGAAACCGGAACCAAAGATCCTGTTTCCAGATCCTGAAACCAGCTCAAACAGGCTCTGGGGTTCGGACCTGGACTAGGAACTAATAGAGCATGTGCAGGGAAGAAAGGTAAAAAGTTCATCTGAGGAAGACCACTTACTTCATCTGAGGAAGACCTTTACTTCATCACTAGTGGCAGTGTGCAGGTGTATTGGAATGCTAATGACTTTTGAGCTAATTATAATATGAAGCGGGGACAGACAATGAATATATACAGGCGTATTGTGTGATCTAATGCATATGTAACTTGTAACCAGATATATACCTAGCTGAGTGCCACTGACAGCACGCATGGATTTGAAGAAATTATTCTCCCATGTGTCACGGCGCTGGCAAAATATACCTACTTTACAACTTCATTAAGCTGTGGAGTCTTTCCGCATATCATTTTGTCAAGCAGGCAGGAGCGAGTCTGACTGGCTGCAGGATCGGCTGAGGGGCAGACGTCCTCGCTGCAGCCCAAGATTTTCCTGTATGACCTCCGCTTCTTGGTCCGCTCACTGCGGGGGCTGACAACGACCTGCTGGGACTGCGGACAAAGGGTATGTTTTGGATTTAGAGTGCCTGTAAGTCGTACGCTTGGCCGGGGGCGCTGGTATGATGCACGGAGATGTCCTGCACACAGCATTGCCCCTGTACAGGGAGAAAGGAGCTTGCAAGCAGCCGGCTGAAGGAGCCGGTGGGGGGGATTCGCCGACTGATAGGGCAGTCGCTAAGTGATCCTGGGGCGGATTAGGGGAATCCAATGTTTTGCTGCTACTGCGTGCTTGGGTATGGATGGATTTTGTGTGAGCACGATAGGATGTGAGTGACAAGTCAGTATGAGTATTTGGTTGTGGCTAAGTGTGATTAGTTTTGGTTTGTTAGTGTGTGCGGGGATTTGTTGGTTGTTTTATTGTAAGAGTGGAGACTTGCCATGTGTTTTGTGTGATTGTTTACTGTTAGCTTAATTGTGGTAATAACTTGTAGTTTTAAAAGCTGCAAAGGTTTGTGTGAAGGGACGTGAAACAAAGGAATAAAGGACGCAAGTGGCTAGGCAAGGTGAACATGTTCCTTCCCCTCAGTGGTTTTGCCTTAATTTAACAACACCGCTTTGCTCAGATTGTAAAACAGAAGGCACTTGTAGTATTTGGACTTAGTGTGAGTGTGGTGTTTGTAGGAAAAAGTGGTATTGCGTTTTTAGCAGGAAAGGGAAGTGGTTCCCAGACTGCTAATATTTTCAGGTCAGGGCCTGGTGCCACATTATCAAATTGAAAAGTGGAGACCTTAATGAAAGGGATTGGCTGGCTCGGAGAGCAGAGAGGTCAGAGGCAATTGTTGTAGCTTTAGTGTGTGGGAAAAGTCACTTAGTCCCCGAGGCTTTGCGTGTGTGGGAAGAGAATTGGGAAAAGCCAGTTAAAGAGTGTGAAAAGAGGTTTGGGTGGAAACAAGAAGGAGAAAGTAAATTTTACCTTGCCTAGAGTTTAAACTCCGACAGTGGCTAGATCAGTAATTAAAGGGACCCCACTTCTCCAGTGGGTTGGCCTTGAAGACTGGGGATTTATTAGTGAGGATAATTGGTCAATACATAGAGGCAATGAGATTGTTCGCTTAGAAGGAGGGTATAGGACACTGGCAGGCCAGGTAGTGGCTTTGGACTAAGAACAACCTGCAGTAGAAAACCTCCTATTTCACAACCAAGCCCGAGTATTCAGGCCTCCCTGTCTCATTTGTGGATGTGCTAGGACTATAAATTCCTTTCAAGGTTGGCACCCTGCGTGGGTACTGATTAAGTGTAGTCTTTGCTGGAGGTGATGGTGTTGTTGTTTGTGGTAGTTTGAAAGCAAATCAGTGAGAGGCTCAAAGTCAGAACTACAATTTAATAGGAAAAATGTAGTAATACAAAAAAACCAAAAAAAAACCACTGACAGAGTCAGAATACAACCTGACACCCTGTCGGTCAGGGTGTTGGTAGTAGTCCACTTAGAAGGTGGTTGCAGTCCTCTGGGAGTGATAGATGTGGTTCTGTTGAAGCAATGATCCTGAGAAAGGTGTAGTTCTCCTCTGAAGGTCCAGTGGTGGTGTAGAAGGGTCTGGTCTTCCTCTGGGAATCCCGTGGAAAAAGCTGCCTATAGTGCTTCAAATCTCAGTTTATATGCAGATCGGGATACATTGGTTCCTCCCCCTGGGCGGGGCATCTCACAATGGGATGATGAGCCACTATCTGCAATGTTTGGGGTGAGTGAAGTGCCCATCCGGCCCCAACGACTGGCCGGTTAGCAAACCATTCTGCACCCATCAGGAACACTGCCACGCCCGGCCCCCAGCATCCCGTGAAGATGGTGATAGAATACATACCATTGTAACCTAAGACATTGTTCTACCCAGCAACAAAGCATATATGTTCTTGTTCTAGTTGGAAATATAATGAGAAAACTAGAGTTCAGCCCAATATTATGAAGCTAGTGTGTGGAAACCTAGTTCCTGGAGGGTGGAAAGTGTGGGAAGACGCTTGGGAGTCTACCGTGAAGTACTTCAAAAAGAGAAGATATGGGGATTGGCCAGAGCAGGGAGATCCCTAAGGCCAGTCTATTGGGCTGCATCCTGGCACACTGGAAAGAGATAGCAGGGAGGGGAGGCACAGAAAACAAAGGAATCCTCGTGAAATATTGTAACCAGTGGTGGCCATTGCATAAATCAGATGATGGGGTAAAGTGGTCCCCTAATGGGACCTTGGACTATAATGCTTTGTTCCAGTTGATGTTATTCTTAAGACGAGAGGGCAAATGGGAAGAGGCGGCTTACACTGACATCTTTTTCTCCCTCTGAAACCACCCTGAGTGGCAAAGAGACTGTGGGATTCAATCTCCTAGTGATCCTTTAATATTAGCAATTGAAAAGGAAAACAAGCAAAGTCGGGGGGGAATGAAGTGGTGTTGTTTGGCGTGCAGCATAGGCCAGAGATGCACTAGACCTGACAAAGTCCACCAGGTAGCGGTGCAGGAACAAGAATTAAATGATTGTTTACTTAAGCCTCCCCTTAGGAGGAGACAGGAGGAGGATGCTGACTCAGAAGGAACACCATCCCCAACTCCAGCTCCCTCCCCTCCAGGTAGCCCCATCTCATCTCAAACCAGAAAACATGTGCTGCAGGCACCTTTAAGACAGGCAGTGGGACCAGACGGTGAGCCAAGGTGAGTCAGAGTACCTTTTTTGACATTTGATCTGGAAGCGTGGGAGAAGGTAGCCAAAAATTACTGAAGTGATCCGGTGGGTGCCACCAAACAGTTACGATTCATTATTAAGAATCAATCCAGATTGGGCAGACATGCAACTATTATTAGATGCAATGACCGGAACAGAAAAACAGTTAATATTAAAAACAGCAGGAGAATTAGCAGCAGATCATTATAGGACAATGCAGGAGGATGTAAAATAATATTTTCCACTCCAGGAACCAAACTGGGATGCTAACCGGACAGCAGAAGTAGAAAAATTAAAAGGTTATCAGGAATGGATTGCAAAGGGGATGGAGAGAGCCATCCCACAAACGATAAGCTGGTCAGCTTTATATGCAGTCAAACAGGGTCCTTCAGAGTCACCATCCGAGTTCCTGAATCGCCTGAGGGACACAATGCATTGCAACACTCCACTGGACCCTGGATCTGAGATGGGAGTACAACAACTTGTATCCCTATTCTTAGGTCAATCCACAGGAGACATCAGAAGAAAGCTCCAGAAAATCTGGGGGAGAAACAGGAGAAGGTTGGAGACCTTACTGGAAGAAGCGTGGAGAGTATTTAGCAATCAGCAAGAGAGTCATAAACAAGGGATGAAGAAGTTGGTGGCAGTTGTAGCAGATGAGAAGAAGGGAAGGCGTGGACAGGGACCACCCAGACAAGGGATACCTAGAAAAGGCCCACCGCAGTTAGATAGAAATCAATGTGCAATTTGCAGGAAATTTGGCCATTGGAAAAATCAATGTCTAGAGAGAAAACAAGATAACCAGCAAGGGAAAAGAAACTGGGAAGGAGTGGTCGCACATGTGAAAGAAGACTGAAGAGGACCCGGGGGGGAAATCTTCCCTAGCAGACCCTCTGGTTATAATGAAGCTAGGGGAAAATGAAGGAGGAGTAGAATATTTGGTTGACACAGGAGCTACGTATTCAGTTTTAAATCAAGCTTTAATGCCGGTGGGAGATGATAATATCATGGTAAAAGGGGCAACGAGCCAATCTGAAAAGGCATATTTTTGTAAACCCTTGAGGTATAAACTAGGGAAACAATGGGGCATTCACAAGTTTTTATACATGCCCAACTCCCCAAAGGAACTTTTGGGTAGGGATTTGCTGGAACAGCTACAGGCAACCATTACGTTTAAAAATGGGGAAATTACTCTAGAGGTAAACGATCAACAATATGTGGAGGTATTAAGCTTAATACTAACTACCTCAGAGACTGAAGAAGAGATGAGGGAAGAAATCACAAACCAAGTATTCCCTGGGGTATGGGCCACAAATGTACCTAGAAGGGCCAAAAAAACGCACCCCTGATACAGATAAAGCTCAGGGAGGGAAAACAACTGGTCAGAGTTAAACAGTATCCCATTAAGAAGGAGGACAGAGAAGGGATTAGCCCGGTAATTGAGAATTTTTTTTGTGGCTAGGAGTATTAAGGGAATGCCAGCCTGATTTTAATACCCCTGTTTTGCCTGTCCGCAAACCTGATGGGTCCTACCGAGTGGTACAGGATTTACAGACTGTTAACAAAATAACTGAGGATCTTTATCCTGTGGTGGCAAATCCCTACACTTTGATAACATGCTTAACACCCGTGCTAACTTGGTTTACTGTTTTAGATCTAAAAGACGCCTTCTTTTGCCTCCCTGTATTCAGTCCGACTGGGGTAAAGCTCACAGCCCTTTCAGTGCTGGGCTTTGTATTGGTAGCTGGCATTGATAACAGACCAATGTTTTGGCTACTGCCAAGCAGTGCTGTCCCTCTGACATTCCTTCCCCCACCAAAGGGGATGGGGATGGGCAAGATCCTGGGAAGGGACACCGGCAGGCCAGCTGACCCCAGTCAGCCAAAGGGATATTCCATACCATATGACATCAGCTCAGATATATAAGGGAAGGAAGAGAGAAGGAAGGGGAGGCATTCAGGAGTCATCCATGTTTGCCTTCTGGAAGAACCATTACACGTGCTGAAGCCCTGCTTCCCAGAAAGTGTCTGGACATCGCTACGGATGGGAAGTAGAGACTGATTGTTTTTCTCCTCAGCTCTTGGGCACGCACCTCTCTCCTTGCTTGCTCTTTTTTTCCTGCTGTAATAAACTGCCTTATCTTACCCTGGTAGTTTTTTTTCCATGACTGAGTGGGCACCTGGCACCTAGCTGGGGTCAACAAATGACAGTCTCTTTTGGCGCCTGAACGTGGGGCGAGATAAAGGCAGTTTTTTTATATATATATATGAATATATTGCATGCTGTCTTCGGTTACAATGGTATGCGTTCTATCACCATCTTCATGGGATGTTGGGGCTGGGTGGGGCAGTGGTCCTGGCTCATCCCTGATGGCTCCAGGTCATGCCTTCTAATGGGCCAGCCCTTGGAGCCAGGTGGGGCACTTTGCTTTGCTCATCCCTAATGGCTCCAGTTAATGGGCCATTGAGTCCTACTGATAAACTACATCATCCCATTGTGAGATGCTCCGCCCAGGGGGAGGAACCAAGCATCCCTATCTGGATAAAAACTGGAATTTGAAACACCACAAGTCAGCTTTTCCACTGGATTCCCAGAGGAAGACCAGACCCTTCTACACCACCACTGGACCTTCAGAGGAGACCTACACCTTTCCACAGGATCACTGCTTCAACAGAACTGCATCTATCACTCCCAGAGGACTGCAGCCACCATCTAAGTGGACTGCTACCAACACCCTGACCGACAGGGTGTCAGGTTGTATTCTGACTCTGTCAGTGTTTTTGTACTATTGCATTTATTTTAATTTTTCTATTAAATTGTAGTTCTGACTTTGAGTCTCTCACTGATTTGCTTTCAAACTACCACACATGCTCTAGCAATTATCAGAAGCAGCTCTAAAGTAGTAAACTCCTGCGTGGAACACAGCCCACGGCTGCCACACTGCTTATCTTTATTTTGCTAAGTTTGGGAACATGTTGAAACAAACAATGACTGTTAATGAATACAACTCCTTCTCTCTGCCCTGGGTGAATCTGAGTATGGATGATTATTTACTGCAGGCTCCCGTGGTCATTGCCAATCCTTATATTAGCTTCCGGATATTATTAATAATATTAGCCAACACTGTTGTTACCTTATGGAATTCATGGAAATTGTCATCTCCCTGGTACAGAAGGAAACAACCCTCGGGTGAGGAGCTGTTAAAATCTGCCCTGAGGTACCCAGTTCCTGGGTGGAAAGGTATATGGAGGGATTTGGGCAGGTTCCTAGGGCAGTTATCACCTCCCGTTGCCTGGGAGTTTACTCCTGAAGAGGCAAACAACCCTGACAAACTGGCCTGTCGACTGACAGAAGGGTGCCTCGTTTACTCCCAGGAATGGGAGCAGCTTCTCACCCTGTACTGGGGGCTGGCCTGGGCCTACCGGGCCTCTGTTCAATACTCTCAGAGGACTGTGGTTGACTCAGGAACCCAAACTGTGTCTGAAGACCCTATAGCTGAGACAGGGACACAAACTACAACTGTGGCTGAGGCAGGGATACAAACCATAACAACTATGTCTGAGATAGGAACCCAAACTACAGAAACTACAGTAATTGCCCCAGTAGTGAAACAAAAAAAATGGACAAGGCAAGTTTCAGGCCCAAACCATCGATTAGTAAGGGCAGAAGAAGAGGTGGGGCTAGATCAAGAGGCAGGTCCCTCAGCAAAGGAATTGAAGGGAGTGAGTCAGGTTAAACAGGAGACCGAAGTTACTCGGTCCTGGACCCCATCCAAACTTCGAGACCTGCAAAAAGATTACAGCTACCAATCAGGTGAGAGGATCCCTGCATGGCTGCTGCGATGCTGGGATAATGGGGCTGAAAGTCAGCAGTTAGAAGGTCATGAAGCCCAACAGCTGGGATCCCTTGCTAAGGATCGGGAAATTGAAAGAGGACTTGCAAAAGAAGGAGCAATTTGTAGCCTCTGGAGACGGCTTCTCTCAAGCGTGAAGGCAAGATATCCTTTTAAGGAAGATCTTGTGAAGTCCCCAGGGAAGTGGACCAATGTAGATGAAGGTATCCAATACCTGAGAGAATTAGCAGTGCTGGAAATTGTCTATAGTACTGTAAAGGATGATAGCGTCACCAAAGATCCAGAGGATGTCCCCTGTACACTTGCCACGTGGAGGAAGGTGGTTCAAGGCGCCCCTGCATCATATTCCAGCAGCTTGGTAGCACTTTATTATCCGCAAATGGATACACCAACTGTAGAGGTGGTGTCCTCCTGGCTCCGAAATGTAGAAGAAACTCTGGGTACTCCATCACCCCTGCGAGCCACCACCCCAACTTTTAGAGGCAGCCCAAGAGATCGCTCCTTTCCAACCCCCGTCAGAGGGAAGGGAAGCCCCAAGAACAGGCCACGTAACGAGCTCTAGTTTTTTCTGCTTGAGCATGGAGAGGACATGAGGAAGTGGGATGGTGAGCCCACCTCTAAGCTGAGTGCCCGGGTCTGAGAACTGAGGGGGAAGAGACCTGGTAAGAAGGGGCCGCCCACGAAGACTGTCAGTGTAGTTGCCACAGAGAGACCAGAAGACAGTCAGCGATTTCCCAGATATAATAAAACTAAAACTGTTTCCTACAATCCTGAGGAGGGAACCTCTGATGTGGCATCACAAAGGTGAATACTCTGACCAGGAACAGGAATAGAGGGTCCCTGCCTCCGGCCAGGAGGAAGAAAGGGATGACCTGGTGTCCTGGTTTGAAGGACAGGTGTCTGATAAGGAAGGCAGGAGCCTGCCTTGGAATGGGAAACTGTAACCCCTCTCCCTCCGAATTATTATAAATTTGAAATCAAGAGGCTCTCAGGCAAAGATATGGGAATAGGAATAACAGTTCTTTACTAATATCTAAAACAAAGCTAACAAATAACAACAACAACTATGATGTTAACTAACAAACAGAACTAGAAACCCAGTGGCAGCCTGCTTGGCTTCAGGCACCTTTTCTCTTTGGTGCAGTTCCAGTCACAGCCTGCAGGGGGCGCTCTTGTTGTGATGATTCCCTGGTGACTGCAGGGGGCGCTCTGGGTATGATGATTTCCCCGGCGGCTGCGGGGGGTGCTCCGGCGTGAGCTCAGGTAGCACACAGCAATGGCGGCTGCCCGCAGCAGGGAAGGATGGAGGAGAGCCTTTGTTCCACAGACCCTCGGGGGGCAGCTGGTGTCAGTGCCGCAGCAGGATCCCCGGACACAGAGAGCTGGGATGGTAAGAGGTCCCGACATGCAGGGGGAAACCCCGCTACAATGTAGCGAAGAAACTCGGAGCAGCGAGGAGGAGCGGGGGAGAGACAGGCTGGTGGCAGGCAGCTCCCGATGGGGCAGAGGGCAGAGACTTAGAGCAGACAGACCGGCAGCTCCGTGCTGGCTTCTCAGAGGGCCGTGGGTTCAGCAGACAGCAGCTCCGACCGTCCAGCTCTGAGGGTCCCGAGTAACAGCAGAACTTCCCCCTTGCCCTTGCTTTTCAGCCTCCAAAATCTCGCGTTGTCAAGCCTTGCTTCCAAGAGGAGCAATTCTGCCACACCCTACCAAGGAGAAAGGCCCCTAGCCTTGTGTTTTGTTTTCTTAAGTACTCAGCAATTCGCTCAGTCATTTGTGTCTTAGCAACCCATGGGAGAAAAAATTCCTGAGGAAAAAAACCTAAAATCCAACCTCCAACACCGGGTATACTGGACGGTGTGGATTCGATCTCCTGGCACATCAGATCCACAGAAGTACAAAGCTTTAGTGGACACCGGTGCACAGTGTACACTGATGCCATCGAGGCACAAGCGTGCAGAAGCCATCTGGATCTCTGGAGTGACAGGGGGATGCCAGGAGTTGTCGGTAGTAAAAGCTGAGGTGAGCTTAACAGGGGACAGATGGCAATGGCACCCCATTGTGACTGGCCCAGAGGCCCCTTGCATCCTTGGCATTGGCTACCTCAGGAGAGGGTATTTTAAGGAAACAAAAGGATATCGATGGGCCTTTGGCATAGCTGCAGTGAATACAGAGAAGATCAAGCAGTTATCCACCCTGCCTGGCCTCACAGATGATCCCTTCATCATAGGATTGCTGCAGGTGGAAGATCAACAAGGACCGATTGTTACCAGGACAGTGCACCGGAGGCAGTATCGTACCAACTGGGACTCCGTGACTCCTATCCATGAACTGATTTGTCGACTGGAGAGCCAAGGATTTATCAGCAGGACCCGCTCACCCTTCAACAGCCCCATATGGCCAGTGTGGAAGTCAAATGGGGAACGGCAGCTGACAGTGGACTATCGGGGCCTGAATGAAGTCACACCACCTCTCAGTTCTGCCGTACCAGACATGTTGGACCTCCAATATGAGCTAGAGTCAAAAGCAGCCAAATGGTATGCCACGATTGACATAGCTAATGCATTTTTCTCAATCCCTCTGGCGGCAGAGTGCAGGCCACAATTTACCTTCGCTTGGAGAGGTGTCCAACACACCTGGAACCGACTGTACCAGGGGTGGAAACACAGCCCCACCATCTGCCATGGCCTGATCCAGGCTGCCTTGGAATAGGGTGGAGCTCCCGAACACCTGCAATATATTGATGATATCATTGTGTGGGGCGATACAGCAGGAGAAGTTTTTGAGAAAGGGAAGAAAATAATCCAAATTCTTCTGAAAGCTGGTCTCACCATAAAACAAAGTAAGGTGAAGGGACCTGCACAGGTGATCCAGTTCCTGGGAATAAAATGGCAGGATGGGTGCCGTCATGTGCCTACAGAGGTGGTTGACAAAATTGCCAATATGTCTCCACCAGCTAATAAGAAAGAAACACAAGCTTTCCTGGGCCTTGTAGGATTCTGGAGAATGCACATTCCAGGCTATAGTCAACTTGTGGGCCCCCTCTATCAAGTGACCCAGAAGAAGAATGACTTCGAGTGGGGCCCTGAGCAGAAACAGGCCTTTGAGCAGATCAAACAGGAAATAGCTCGCACGATATCTCTTGGGCCTGTTTGGACAGGACCAGATGTGCAAAATATACTCTACACTGCAGCTGGGGAGCAGGGCCTCACCTGGAGCCTCTGGCAGAGGACCGCAGGAGAAACCCGAGGTCGGCCATTAGGATTCTGGAGCAGGAGTTACCGAGGATCTGAAGCCCACTATACTCCAACTGAAAAAGAAATACTAATAGCTTATGAGGGGGTTTGAGATGCCTCGGAAATTGTTGGGATGGAAGCGTGCCTCCTCTTGGTGACACGATTGCCCGTCCTACACTGGATGTTCAAAGGAAACATTCCCTCCATGTTTCATGCAACCAGTGCTACATGGAGTAAGTGGGTGGCCTTAATTACACAATGAGCCCGAATGGGAAAATCCAATTACCCAGGAATCATGGAAGAGATTTTGAGTTGGCCAGAAGCCAGAGATTTTGGAGCACTGTCTGAGAAGGTGACTCGTGCACAAGAAGCACCACCATATAACGAGTTTCCAGAAAATGAAAGAAAATATGCTTTATTTACTGATGGATCCTGCCGAGTGATAGGAAACCATCGGAAGTGGAAAGCTGCTGTGTGGAATCCCACACTACAAGTCATTGAGACTGCTGAACGGGAAGGTGAATCAAGCCAGTTTGTAGAGGTGAAAGCCATCCAACAAGCCCTAGATATTGCTGAGAGAGAAAAGTGGCCCATACTCTATACCGACTCCTGGATGGTGGCTAATACCCTAAGGGGATGGCTGCAGCAGTGGAAGAAAACCAACTGCCAGCACAGGGGAAAACCCATCTGGGCTGCTGCATTATGGCAGGATATTGATGCACAGATAGAGAACATGACGCTGAAAGTACGCCATGTAGATGCCCATGTGCCCAGAAGTCGTGCCACTGAGGAGCATCAAAACAACGAACGGGTAGATAAGGCCACCAAAATTGGAATAGCTCAGGTGGACCTAGATTGGGAGAGAAAGGGTGAGCTATTTATAGCCCGATGTGCCCACGAAACATCAGGGCATCTTGGAAGGGATGCAACATACAGATGGGCTCATGATCGAGGGGTGGATCTGACCATGGAGGCCATCACACAGGTTATTCATCAGTGTGAAATATGCGCTGCCATCAAGCAAGTCACACAACTGAAGCCTCTTTGGAGTGGGGGGCAGTGGCTGGGGTTCCAGTATGGTGAAGCCTGGCAAATTGATTACATTGGGCCATTGCCACGAACATGCCAAGGCAAGAGTTACATCCTCACCCTGGTGGAGGCCACAACTGGCTGGCTGGAAACATACCCAGTAAACCACGCCACCGCTCAGAACACAATTTCAGGTCTTGAAAGACACATTTTGTGGCGACATGGAACGCCAGATAGCATTGAGTCAGACAATGGGACTCATTTTCGAAATAATTTTATTAACTCCTGGGCAAAGAGGCATGGCATTAAGTGGATATATCATATTCCTTATCACTCACAGGCCTCTGGGAAGATTGAAAGATATAATAGTGTCCTGGGTTAGTCAGGTGGGGTCAAAATCTAGCATGTGACCTATGCTGCAGCAAGTGATACAACTTCCTTATTGAGAGAGCCAATAACCAGGTAGTTTTAAAGATTGATATGTTGGTAAACCAATTGACAAGTTGATCCGCCTTCAAGTAAAAATCATATATATGCCAAGAACCTCTGAGCCTCTTCCTCTTTTGACCTGCTGCTGTGTAGAGAGGAGCATCTCCCTGCCTCTCTCCCAAGTAAGGCCCCCGCCCTCTTTCCAAAGGAGGGAGGGAGAGGGGAAGCGCAGCTTAGGGTGGCCGTGCAGCTGCACCTGGGCATGGGGGAGGAACCGGATGGAATTTTTGGGAGATGCAGTTCAACTGACATGTCACCTACACTAGACAGGGCTGAGCCACTGCTCCGGGCCAGGGAAGGACCGGGCCGGACTCCATCCAGTTAGGGGCAGGCCCTGCCCTGTCACCCCGGGCCCGGCTGGCCCTACCAGGCCAAGCCAGCTTAGCAGAGCCAGGCCACAGAGATTCTGAGTGCTTCTGCCATCCAACTCGGAGTTTTCAAACAGCCCGGCAGAAACGACGTGATCATCGCACTGCCAGAGAGGGAGAGATTAACTCTGTCCATGCCTGGACTAAACTTGCAGACACCCATCCTTCCTTGCACAGAGAGAGGAACGAGTGAGGACATCTACATAAATGCAGCATAGAGACTTTGCAGTCAGTGAGGAAAGCAGGACTGATGCCTAGAGGGACGTGTATGAGAAGTGCTTTGATAGTGAAGCTGAAAATTCTTTTGGAGAACCATGGTTGGGGACTGAGCTAATAAATTCCCTGTAATATATGAAGACATAGTCCAAAGAGGGGATGTGATGCTCTAATTGCAGCCAGTGAACTGAAATACCTGGGTAAAGACAAGTAGGTGTTGAAGTAAATACAGCCTGATGAGAAACTAGAACCAAGACAGAGGAGAGGCTGTGACCCAGAACCCTGGTCCCGGGGGTGATGCCCGAGAACTTGTGTTGTCAGGAGAATCTGTGTTGTTCAACACAGAAGAAGGGATTTTCTTTGTTGCTGCAATTGAACTGTGCATCCTTAATACAGGTACCCTGTGGACTGTTCATAACCCACCCTAGTGGCTGTGGGAAGGCTACTGGTGTAGGAGGGATCCACCACCAGCAGATCTTTCTTCCGGGTGGCGGCTGATGGTGAGGCTGAAGACCCATATAAAACTGTATTTTCCTTACAGAAAATCCATGGTATAAACAAAAGAGACTTCTCTCCCTAAATGAACTGAAACAAGAGATATTTCTGAGGTGGTAAACTGACTGGAGGTTGAAATGTTGTCTTTTGTGTGTTGTCAGGGAGAAAGAAATGGAGAGGTGGGGGAAGGAGGGGTGGTCTGAGGAGTTTGTTCTGGTTCTTCTTGTTTTTTCTCTTTGCCTTTTTGTCTTAGGTGTATTAATAAACTTTCTTTGTACTCTATAAAGTTTGAGCCTGCTTTTCCTACTCCTAATCCTCATCTCACAGCAAACATCAGGTAAATTTTGTTAAGTGTGCTGGCATTTGGCCAGAAACTCGAATAGGCAAACTGAAAACCACTACAAATGGACTGTTAAAAACTATGCTACGGGCACTAGGTAATGGGACATGGAAGCCCTGGGATGTGAATTTAGCGGAAGCCACTTGACTAGTCAATACTAGGGGATCTGCTAACCGCCCTGGTCCCGCCCAAACTAAACCCTTAGACACTGTGGAGGGAGACAAGGTTCCTGCACTACACGTAGGGAAGTGGATCGGATAGTCAGTGTGGGTTGCGTCCCCCATGGGGAAGGGCAAACCCATTCGTGGGATTGTCTTTGCCCAAGGACCTGGGTGCACTTGGTGGGTAATGCGGGAGGATGGGGAGACGCGATGTGTACCTCAAGGAGATTTAACCTTGGGATAATAATAATGTATGTTGGTAGTTGTATGTTGCAGGATGTAAAGTAGCAGAAGGGACATGAGCTGATGAAGAACGAATTTTGGCGCAGAGCAAGAAAAAGTCCACAATGAACAGGGATGATGCCAGTACTCGACCATCAGGTTTACTATTCCTCCTGCACTGACCCCACATTCTGCTGGAATGGAGACCACCTGGAAGGATGTGAAACGACAGGAGAAAGTAGTTAATTTTATGGGGATTGTTTAAGGATGTAGCTTAAATTGCATGTGTGAGTACGAAAGGATTATATAGGATCTGAGTGTGATGCAAATGGTATGGAATAAGGGGTGGAGATTGTATTGGGTCCGACTGGGGTAAATTTCACAGCCCTTACAGTGCTGTGCCTTTTATTGGTAGCTGGCGTTGATAACAGAGCAGTGTTTTGGCTACTGCCAAGCAGTGCTGTCCCTCTGACATTCCTTCCCCCACTGAAGGGGATGGGGGTGGGCAAGATCCTGGGAGGGGACACCAGCAGGCCAGCTGACCCCAGTCAACCAAAGGGATATTCCATACCATATGACATCAGCTCAGATATATAAGGGAAGGAAGAGAGGAGGAGGAGGAGGAAGCACTCAGGACTCATCTGTGTTTGCCTACTTGAACAACCATTACGCGTGCTGAAGCCCTGCTTCCCAGGAAGTGTCCATACATCGCTACTGATGGGAAGTAGAGACTAATTGTTTTTCTCCTCAGCTCTTGGGCACGCACCTCTCTGCTTGCTTGCTCTGTTTTCCCGCTGAAATAAAACTGCCTTATCTTGCCCTGGCAGTCTTTTTTCCATATTATTCTCTCCCCTGTCCCAGTGGGAGAGGGAGTGATAGAGTGACTGAGTGGGCACCTGGAACCTAGCTGGGGTCAACCCACAACACTCCCTCTATATGAATCCAGCCAGAAAATGTTTACATTTGAATGGGAAAGCCCTAAGAGTGGTGTCACGATCCGCTAACACAAGCGGGAGTTGTGATGGTTTGTTAACTGAATCTGAGAGTGCAAGAGAAACAGGGACTATATTTTTTTGGTTTCAATCAAAATCCAAGTCACATTTATTGAGTGCCAACAACACGATTATGCGATAGAAGAGGAGAGAGATATAAAGAAACAAAGTATAGAGAGAAAAGCAGGGGTTATAGCTACCAACGGCGATGAAGTCCCCATGGTCCAGAGCCAATAGATTTCATGTTCTTTCCGTGGGGAGATCTCGTAGGGGCCTTTTCACAATGTCCCTTTATAGTCTTATTGAAAGCGAGGGGTAGCTGGCCAAGAGGTGGGGGAATTAGACCCATTGTTTTGTGGTGCCAAACAGGTGTACAGTACAAACCATCCTGCACCGTCCTTTCAAGAATGATGCAGTCTACCGTGGCCTGCACCAATTTTCTCAGAAATGTGTAACAGTTATACCCCTGCACTTGGCAGACATCCCACCTCGATCTGGCCTGGACTCCTTGTACAAGAAGTCCTCTTTCCCCTCTGGGGTTTTAGGGTTTAGAGTCTCTGTCCTCGTCGATGATTGTGAGGCAGATGAGGGATCTCAGTACTGTCTCTTACAAGTGGGCACAAGATACAGCTCACGTGAACAAGGTTGTCCCAGGGGTTCAAAAATAACCCTACCTTGTTTGGAGAAAAACTTGCTAAGGACCTGGAATCCTGGGAGGCCCCACTAGAAGAAGGAAAGCTATTGCAGTATGTAGATGATCTCCTAATAGTCACCTGAACGGAAGAGACTTTTGTGGAATGGACGGTAAGCCTCTTGGACTTTCTAGGGATGCAGGGGTACAGAGTATCCAAAAGGAAGGCTCAGGTGGTAAAACAGAAAGTTATCTACCTGGGCTACGAGATCAGTGCTGGACAATGAATTCTAGGGCAAAGCCGCAAAGAGGCGATATGCCAAACCCCAAAACCCCAGACAATAAAGGAATTGCGAACCTTTTTGGGAATGACGGGATGGTGCCGGTTATGGATTTATAATTGTGGATTGCTTGTGAAACCCTTGTATGCTCTTACTACAAGTGGAAATAGAGACATTCAGTGGACAAAAGAGGCCACACAGACCTTGAATCAGCTAAAAAATGCTCTCATGTCAGCCCCAGCTTTGGGGTTCCCAGACGTGAGTAAACCATTCTTTTTGTTCTCCCATGAAAAGCAGAGGATTGCTCTGGGGATACCGGTGCAGGACTTGGGCCTGTACCGACAGGCAGTGACTTATTTCTCTAAGCAGCTGGATGCAGTGGCTAAAGGATGGCCTGGGTGCCGTAGAGCTGTTGCTGCAGTCATGCTGAATATCCAAGAAGCCCGCAGGTTCACTTTAGGCCAGAAAATTACTGTGCTGGTGTCTCATACAGTGTCCGCAGTCCTGGAAGTGAAAGGCGGACACTGGCTCTCCCCACAAAAGTTCCTGAAATACCAAGACATCATGGTGGAACAAGATGATGTAGAAATAGTGGTAACTAACATTGTCAAACCAGCTTCTTTTCTCAGCGGAAACCAAGGGGAGCCAATACACCATGACTGCCTGGAGACCATTGAAGCTACTTACTCCAGCCATCCAGACCTGAAAGATACCCCTCTGGAAGATGCAAAGACCTGGTTCACTGATGGGAGTAGCTATGTCATCAGTGGAAAGCAGCATGCTGGGTATGCATTTACCACCTACCGAGGGGTGTTAGAATCTGGACAATTAACAATAAAGACCTCTGCACAGAACACTGAGATAATTGCCCTAAGCCGTGCCTTGGAAATGGCAAAAGAGAAAAGGATAAACATCTACACAGACTCGAGGTATGCATTTGGGGTCGTGCATGCACACGGAGCCATTTGGAAAGAAAGAGGGTTGTTGAATTCACAAGAGAAAAACATCAAGCATGCACAAGAAGTAATGCGACTGTTAGACGCTGTTCAGTTACATGAGAAAACAGCAATCATGCACATTAAGGTGCACCAAAAAGTGAGCTCAGAATTGGAAGAAGGAAATGAGCTGGCAGATCAAGAGGCAAAAGAAACTGCAAAAAGTGAGGTAGTAACTGTAACTGAGGGAGCCCTGATCCCAGATGGACAGATCTCCTTAAAAAGTAAGCCAGTATATAACAAAAAATATAGAAAATTAATCAGAAGCCAGAAGGGAACATATAATCAGGAGGGCTGGGCTGTTACCAAGGAAGAAAGCTAGTCATTCCTTCTCATCTGTTATGGTCAGTAATAAAAGAAGAACACCAGAAAACCCATCGGGGAATAGATGCCCTGTATAAATATCTGATCGAAAGAATTATTGCCAGGAATTTACAGGCTACCATCATACAGGTAACCCGAGAATGTGACCTTTGCCTCCAGACTAAACCCAAGAATACCCCCAAGCCAAAACTTGGCCAAATCGGAAAAGGCCGTGGGCCTGGGCAACAGTGGCAAATTGACTTTTCAGAATTGCCAAGAAAAGGGGGGTATAGATATTTGTTGGTATTTACAGATACCCTTTCAGGGTGGCCAGAAGCCTTCCCCACCAGAAGTGCCAAAGCCCGGGAGGTAACCAAAGTGCTGTTACAAGAAATAATACCACACTTCGGAGTCCCAGCCACAATATCCTCAGACAGAGGACCACACTTTATTTCAAAGGTTGTGCAGCAAATTAGTCGTTATTTGGGCATAGATTGGGAACTCCACACTCTGTACCACCCACAATCAAGTGGCCAAGTGGAGAAAATGAATCATATGATCAAGCAACAAATTGTGAGGCTAGGGCAAGAAGCCAACTTGCCCTGGCCCCAATCTCTTCCACTGGCCTTGCTACGAATCCTAACCAAACCTAGAACTAAAGAGAAGTCCTTTTGAAATGCTTTATGGGAGACCATATGGAATACAAAAGGGAGTATCTATCCAAATTGGGGAAGAAATGCTAGCCACCTATATGGTGGCTTTGAGCAAACAGCTTAGAAAATTTGAAAAGCATGTGGCAGCGACCCAAAGTCCAGGTCTAGATGGTCCTGTACATGATATACAACCTGGTGATTATGTATATGTTAAGTCTTTTACAGAAAAGACTTTGGAACCACAGTGGGAAGGGCCATTTCAGGTGCTTCTCACCACTTTCACGGCGATCACAATTAAAGAACAGAACGCCTAGATCCATCATACTCAAGTGAAGAAGGCACCAGAGGCTCCTTGGAAAGTAAACCCAGGTGATGATGAACTGAAGTTAAAACTTACTTGGGTGAAACGAATTCACTGGAGGAAAAAATTATCTTCTTTGTAATTTTATTTATAATTTTGGACTGCAGAGTTACTGATGGGAAAGACATCTGGTCCCAAGCCTTTATGCATTATGTGGGTTGACCCTGGCTAGGTGCCAGGTGCCCACTCAGTCACTCTATCACTCCCTTTCCCACTGGGACAGGGGAGAGAATAATATGGAGAAAAGACTAGCAGGGTGAGATAAGGCAGTTTATTACAGCAAAGAGAAAGAAACAAGGAGAGATCTGTGCACGCGAGAGCTAAAGGGAAAAACAATCAGTCTCTACTTCCCATCAGCAGCGATGTTCAGACACTTTCTGGGAAGCAGGCCTTCAGCACGCGTAGTGGTTCTTCAGGAAGGCAAACATGGATAACTCATACCCCCCCCCCCCCCGTCCTCCTCTCTTCCTTCCCTCATATATCTGAGCGGGTATCATATGGTGTGGAATATCTCTTTGGTGACTGGAGACAGCTGGCCTGCTGGTGTCCTCTCCCAGGATCTTGCCCACCCCCATCCCCTTTGGTGGGGGAAGGAATGTCAGAGGGACAGCACTGCTTGGCAGTAGCCAAAACACTGGTCTGTTATCAATACCAGCTGTCAATGCAAAGCACAGCACTGTAAGGGCTGTGATCTTTACCCCAATCAGACCCAGTACAATCTCCACCCCATATTCCATACCATTTGCATCATGCTCAGATCCCATACAATCGATATATTTTCATTACTAGAATCCTTTCTTACTCACACATGCAATTTAAGCTACATCCTTAAACCATCCCCATCACATTAACTACTATCTCCTGTCCTTTCACATCCCTCCAGGTGATCTCCATTCCAGCAGAATGTGGGGTCAGTGCAGGAGGAATAGTAAACCTGATGGCCAAGTACTGGCACCATCCCTGTTCATTGTGGCCTTTTTCTTGCTCCTTGCTGAAATTCGTTCTTCATCAGCTCATGTCCCTTCTGATGCTTTGCCTCCTGCAGCATACAACTTCCAACATGCATTATTCTTACCCCAAGATTAAATCTCCTTGAGGTACACACTGGGTCTCCCCATCCTCCCGCATTACCCACCAAGTGCACCCAGGTCCTTGGGCAAAGACAATCCCACGAATGGGATTGCCCTTCCCCATGGGGGACGCAACCCACACTGACTATCCGATCCACTTCCCTACGTGTAGTGCAGGAACCTTGTCTCCCTCCACAGTGTCTAAGGGCTTAGTTTGAGCGGAACCAGGGCAGTTAGCAGATCCCCCAGTATTGACTAGCCAAGTGGCTTCTGCCAAGTTCACATCCCAGGGCTTCCATGTCCCATTACCTAGTGCCCGTAGCAGAGTTTTTAACAGTCCATTATATCTTTCAGTCTTCCCAGAGGCCTGTGAGTGATAAGGAATATGATATATCCACTTAATGCCATACCTCTTTGCCCAGGAGTTAATAAAATTATTTCGAAAATGAGTCCCATTGTCTGACTCAATGCTATCTGGCGTTCCATGTCGCCACAAAATGTGTCTTTCAAGACCTGAAATTGTGTTCTGAGCGGTGGCGTGGTTTACTGGGTATGTTTCCAGCCAGCCAGTTGTGGCCTCCACCAGGGTGAGGATGTAATTCTTGCCTTGGCATGTTCGTGGCAATGGCCCAATGTAATCAATTTGCCAGGCTTCACCATACTGGAACCCCAGCCACTGCCCCCCACTCCAAAGAGGCTTCAGTTGTGTGACTTGCTTGATGGCAGCGCATATTTCACACTGATGAATAACCTGTGTGATGGCCTCCATGGTCAGATCCACCCCTTGATTACGAGCCCATCTGTATGTTGCATCCCTTCCAAGATGCCCTGATGTTTTGTGGGCCCATCGGGCTATAAATAGCTCACCCTTTCTCTCCCAATCTAGGTCCACCTGAGCTATTCCAATTTTGGTGGCCTTATCTACCCGTTCGTTGTTTTGATGCTCCTCAGTGGCACGACTTCTGGGCACATGGGCATCTACATGGCGTACTTTCAGCGTCATGTTCTCTATCTGTGCATCAATATCCTGCCATAATGCAGCAGCCCAGATGGGTTTTCCCCTGTGCTGGCAGTTGGTTTTCTTCCACTGCTGCAGCCATCCCCTTAGGGTATTAGCCACCATCCAGGAGTCGGTATAGAGTATGGGCCACTTTTCTCTCTCAGCAATATCTAGGGCTTGTTGGACGGCTTTCACCTCTACAAACTGGCTTGATTCACCTTCCCGTTCAGCAGTCTCAATGACTTGTAGTGTGGGATTCCACACAGCAGCTTTCCACTTCCGATGGTTTCCTATCACTCGGCAGGATCCATCAGTAAATAAAGCATATTTTCTTTCATTTTCTGGAAACTCGTTATATGGTGGTGCTTCTTGTGCACGAGTCACCTTCTCAGACAGTGCTCCAAAATCTCTGGCTTCTGGCCAACTCAAAATCTCTTCCATGATTCCTGGGTAATTGGATTTTCCCATTCGGGCTCATTGTGTAATTAAGGCCACCCACTTACTCCATGTAGCACTGGTTGCATGAAGCATGGAGGGAATGTTTCCTTTGAACATCCAGTGTAGGACGGGCAATCGTGTCACCAAGAGGAGGCACGCTTCCATCCCAACAATTTCCGAGGCATCTCAAACCCCCTCATAAGCTATTAGTATTTCTTTTTCAGTTGGAGTATAGTGGGCTTCTGATCCTCGATAACTGCGGCTCCAGAATCCTAATGGCCGACCTCGGGTTTCTCCTGCGGTCCTCTGCCAGAGGCTCCAGGTGAGGCCCTGCTCCCCAGCTGCAGTGTAGAGTATATTTTGCACATCTGGTCCTGTCCAAACAGGCCCAAGAGATATCGTGCGAGCTATTTCCTGTTTGATCTGCTCAAAGGCCTGTTTCTGCTCAGGGCCCCACTCGAAGTCATTCTTCTTCTGGGTCACTTGATAGAGGGGGCCCACAAGTTGACTATAGCCTGGAATGTGCATTCTCCAGAATCCTACAAGGCCCAGGAAAGCTTGTGTTTCTTTCTTATTAGCTGGTGGAGACATATTGGCAATTTTGTCAACCACCTCTGTAGGCACATGACGGCACCCATCCTGCCATTTTATTCCCAGGAACTGGATCACCTGTGCAGGTCCCTTCACCTTACTTTGTTTTATGGTGAGACCAGCTTTCAGAAGAATTTGGATTATTTTCTTCCCTTTCTCAAAAACTTCTCCTGCTGTATCGCCCCACACAATGATATCATCAATATATTGCAGGTGTTCGGGAGCTCCACCCTATTCCAAGGCAGCCTGGATCAGGCCATGGCAGATGGTGGGGCTGTGTTTCCACCCCTGGTACAGTCGGTTCCAGGTGTGTTGGACACCTCTCCAAGCGAAGGTAAATTGTGGCCTGCACTCTGC
Organism: Eopsaltria australis; assembly: GCA_034509425.1. NCBI lineage: Eukaryota > Metazoa > Chordata > Aves > Passeriformes > Petroicidae > Eopsaltria > Eopsaltria australis. The sequence goes on from JAVTVJ010000714.1 coordinate 110,321, forward strand.
CGCCAGAGGGATTGAGAAAAATGCATTAGCTATGTCAATCGTGGCATACCATTTGGCTGCTTTTGACTCTAGCTCATATTGGAGGTCCAACATATCTGGCACGGCAGCACTTAGTGGTGATGTGACTTCATTCAGGCCCCGATAGTCCAATGTCAGCCGCCGTTCCCCATTTGACTTCTGCACTGGCCATATGGGGCTGTTGAAGGGTGAGCGGGTCCTGCTGATAACTCCTTGGCTCTCCAGTCGACAAATTAGTTCATGGATAGGAGTCACGGAGTCCCAGTTGGTACGATACTGCCTCCGGTGCACTGTCCTGGTAACAATCGGTACTTGTCGATCTTCCACCTGCAGCAATCCTACGATGAAGGGATCTTCTGAGAGGCCAGGCAGGGTGGATAACTGATCTTCTCTGTATTCACTGCAGCTATGCCAAAGGCCCATCGATATCCTTTTGGATCCTTAAAATACCCTCTCCTGAGGTAGTTGATGCCAAGGCTACAAGAGACCTCTGGGCCAGTCACAATGGGGTGCCTTTGCCATCTGTCCCCTGTTAAGCTCACCTCAGCTTTTACTACCGACAACTCCTGGCATCCCCCTGTCACTCCAGAGATCCAGATGGCTTCTGCACTCTTGTGCCTCGATGGCATCAGTGTACACTGTGCACCGGTGTCCACTAAAGCTTTGTACTTCTGTGGATCTGATGTGCCAGGAGATCGAATCCACACAGTCCATTATACCCGGTCATCCCTTTCCTCCTCCTGGCCGGAGGCAGGGACCCTCTATTCCTGTTCCTGGTCGGAGTATTCACTGTCTGATCTTTGTGATGCCACATCAGAGGTTCCCTCCTCAGGATTGTAGGAAACAGTTTTAGTTTTCTTATATGTGGGAACGTCCTGATTGTCTTCTGGTCTCTCTGTGGCAACTACACTGACTGTCTTCGTGGGCGGCCCCTTCTTAACAGGTCTCTTCCCCCTCAGTTCTCAGACCCGGGCACTCAGCTTAGAGGTGGGTTCACCATCCCATTTCCTCATGTCCTCTCCATGCTCAAGCAGAAAAAACTAGAGCTCGTTACGTGGCCTGTTCTTGGGGCTTCCCTTCCCTCTGACGGGGGTTGGAAAGGAGCGATCTCTTGGGCTGCCTCTAAAAGTTGGGGTGGTGGCTCGCAGGGGTGATGGAGTACCCAGAGTTTCTTCTACATTTCGGAGCCAGGAGGACACCACCTCTACAGTTGGTGTATCCATTTGCGGATAATAAAGTACTACCAAGCTGCTGGAATATGATGCAGGGGCGCCTTGAACCACCTTCCTCCACGTGGCAAGTGTACAGGGGACATCCTCTGGATCTTTGGTGACGCTATCATCCTTTACAGTACTATAGACAATTTCCAGCACTGCTAATTCTCTCAGGTATTGGATACCTTCATCTACATTGGTCCACTTCCCTGGGGACTTCACAAGATCTTCCTTAAAAGGATATCTTGCCTTCACGCTTGAGAGAAGCCGTCTCCAGAGGCTACAAATTGCTCCTTCTTTTGCAAGTCCTCTTTCAATTTCCCGATCCTTAGCAAGGGATCCCAGCTGTTGGGCTTCATGACCTTCTAACTGCTGACTTTCAGCCCCATTATCCCAGCATCGCAGCAGCCATGCAGGGATCCTCTCACCTGATTGGCAGCTGTAATCTTTTTGCAGGTCTCGAAGTTTGGATGGGGTCCAGGACCGAGTAACTTCGGTCTCCTGTTTAACCTGACTCACTCCCTTCAATTCCTTTGCTGAGGGACCTGCCTCTTGATCTGGCCCCACCTCTTCTTCTTCTCCCTCTTCTTCTTCTTCCCTTACTCATTGGCGGCGTGGGCCTGAAACTTGCCTTGTCCATTTTTTTTGTTTCACTACTGGGGCAATTACTTTAGTTGCTGTGGTTTGGGTTGCTATCTCAGACATAGTTGTTGTGGTTTGTATCCCTGCCTCAGTCATAGTTGTAGTCTGTGTCCCTGTCTCAGCTATAGGGTCTTCAGACACAGTTTGGGTTCCTGCGTCAACCACAGTCCTCTGAGAGTATTGAACAGAGGCCCGGTAGGCCCAGGCCAGCCCCCAGTACAGGGTGAAAAGCTGCTCCCATTCCTGGGAGTAAACGAGGCACCCTTCTGTCAGTCGACAGGCCAGTTTGTCAGGGTTGTTTGCCTCTTCAGGAGTAAACTCCCAGGCAACGGGAGGTGATAACTGCCCTAGGAACCTGCCCAAATCCCTCCATACACCTTTCCACCCAGGAACTGGGTACCTCAGGGCAGATTTTAACAGCTCCTCACCCGAGGGTTGTTTCCTTCTGTACCAGGGAGATGACAATTTCCATGAATTCCATAAGGTAACAACAGTGTTGGCTAATATTATTAATAATATCCGGAAGCTAATATAAGGATTGGCAATGACCACGGGAGCCTGCAGTAAAAGATCATCCATACTCAAATTCACCCTGCGCAGAGAGAAGGAGTTGTATTCATTCACAGTCATTGTTTGTTTCAACATGTTCCCAAACTTAGGAAAATAAAGATAAGGAGTGTGGCAACTAAAGGCTGTGTTCCATGCAGGAGCTTACTACTTGGGAGCTGCTATTGATAATTACTAGAGCATGCAATATAGATATATATAAATATATATAAACTGCCTTTATCTCGCCCCAAGTTCGGGGACCAAAAGAGACTGATGTGGGTTGACCCTAGCTAGGTGCCAGGTGCCCACTCAGTCACTCTATCACTCCCTTTCCCACTGGGACAGGGGAGAGAATAATATGGAGAAAAGACTAGCAGGGTGAGATAAGGCAGTTTATTACAGCAAAGAGAAAGAAACAAGCAGAGATCTGCGCACGCGAGAGCTAAAGGGAAAACAATCAATCTCTACTTCCCATCAGCAGCGATGTTCAGACACTTTCTGGGAAGCAGGGCTTCAGCACGCATAGGGGTTTTTCAGGAAGGCAAACATCGATGGAGTCCTGAGTGCCTCTTCCTCCTCCTCTCTTCCTTCCCTTATATATCTGAGCTGATGTCATATGGTATGGAATATCCCTTTGGCTGACTGGGGTCAGCTGGCCTGCTTGTGTACTCTCCCAGGATCTTTCCCACTCCCATCCCCTTTGGTGGGGGAAGGAATGTCAGAGGGACAGCACTGCTTGGCAGTAGCCAAAACACTGGTCTGTTATCAATACCAGCTGTCAATGCAAAGCACAGCACTGTAAGGGCTGTGATCTTTACCCCAGTCAGACCCAATACCATGCGTTTCACTGTAATAATGGGAAAGTATTCTGATTTAAAAGATTTAAATTTAGCAACTGTGGTCATGCACGGGGATCAAGCCTATGCAAAGCAAGAATGGGAAAAACCAAAAATCTGGCAACTGCAAGGGACTGTAGGAGAGGAAATTAAAGTATGGTACTGAATGATTAATGGAACAGCTCATAGAAAGGCAACCAAAATTAGTGTTTCATCCACTCCTACAAAAAAACAGAATGAAATCTGTGATTATTCAAATGAATTGGAATGCTGGCATAATTTTACGTTAGTGCAAACTGTTGACGCAGTTTGTCTTTGGGCTCGCGATAATATTGGGCTTTCATTCAAATTTAAGATGATTGCCATGGACAGACCTGCTACAACCCATGCCAGCCCTCAAACCCAAACCCAAATTATACCACTTCAACCTGAACCGGAAATTTATGAAGTGGGTCCTTATGTAGTGAGAAATACAGGCCGACAGCTGCTACTGTTCAACCCAGAATGGTCCCTCAAACGGGTTGAATTATTAATGCAAACTAGCATTTCTGAAATTCAGCCAGCATGTTCCCCTCTCCTACGAACATCTTCGAGGGCTGGGCAGCCTGGATACAGAAACAAATGCCCTTTAGAGGTAAGACTTGAAAAGATTTAACCGAAATATTGGGAACAGGATTGGGGGTCCTAAAGGGAATTGACTCAGAAATACTAATGAATAAGCTGGCCACTGCAACACGTGATTTAACAAAGCTAAGACAACCCTTGCAATCTTCTTTAGTAGCATTAGGAACTGGCCAGTGGCAAGTTTCAAAACTATTACCAAAATGAGAAAAGGTTGATGAACAAAACCATAGGTTGATAATAGATGTCCTTGGTATGGTCCAGGACAATGTGTCCTTGGCTTTTAGTTGTGTACAGGTGCAGCTATGGATGCAGTCAGTAGCTGCTTTAATTATAAGGGAAGGAAACGAAGGTGTTTTCCCTATTGAAATCTGAAAGGCTGTTCGGGATAGTGCCACTGAGTTGGAAAGAAAGCTCCCATCCTGGTGGACGTTGGTTAACTTTACCTATGACTCTATTACTAACATGGCCACAGCTTTTGTGCTTACCATACGTAATGCCACAATTAACGTTATCCATCCCATAATTGCATTAGGATTGAATCATGAAGAAGTAGTGCTTTATCCTTCTGAACATAGAGTATGGGCCCGGATGGTAAATGGAAAATGGCAAACTGTGAATTTGGAATCTTGCATCACACGGGAGCCACAAGGATTCATCTGTGAAGGCAATTCAATTGATGCACGAGACGTATGCCTTGATGCTGAGCAAGGCATTTGCCATTTTGAAATCCATCCGGATACTACTTTAGAAGACTGTACTTGTATATATTAGCCAGGTGTTGCGGTTTGAACTTTGGGAAAGTGGGCGGAAACATCAATTGTGTAGTGGTTTGAATTTTCCAGTTCAAGTTTCTTGCTTAAACACCAGCACACTTATTAAATTACTTAATTTCATTATGAGGTAAGGATTATGAGTAGCCAAAGCAGATTCAGACTTTAAGGAATATAAAGAGAATTTATTAACAGACTTAAAAAAGGAATAATAGCAATCAGGAATCAGAACAGAACTTTTAGAACACACTTCTTCCCCCCCCCCCCCCCTCCCATGTTTTTCCCACTGACCATACAAAAAGACAACACTTCAACTTTTAGCTAGTTTACCACCTCTGGAATAGTTCTTTTTTTCAGTTCATGTAGGGAGAGAAGTTTTCTCTTGTTTTACCATGTTGATTCCCATAGGAAATACAGTCCTTATGGTTTTCAGCCTCAATACAAGCAGCTGCCCAGAAGGAAAAGATCTGCTTGTTCTGGAAAACCCTCCCACTTTATTAGCTTTCGCATGACTACTACAATGGGCATATGATGGTCGCTAAGGTACTCTTTTGAGGATGAACATTTCTATTACAGCAGCAACGAAATCCCCTTTTCTCATTATCGGCAGCATAAGTCTTCTTCTATTATTCCCGGGGCAAGGAATCTTTACACAGGAGCCTCTTGTCCACTGCCTGTGGCTAGAACATTACATCCCCCCTTTTCACTCTTTTAGACCATTGTTCATATATTACAGGGTATATTATAGCCGAGTTTATCAACATATCTTTACAAGAGAAGTTTCAGCCTTAAAATTTAGGCACTCCTCATCTCCTTCTTTGGATATAGGCCTTGCTTCATTCATTAATTTGGAGTCTTTATGCTGTACCTTTTGTAGGTGTCTTCATCCTTTCCTTTCCTGTGTAGGGGAAAATGGATGTTTTCAAGTCCCATCCTGATATTGAAAAGCTTATTTTGTCTTTTGGCCAGGCAATGGCCACATGACCTCTACTTGCGCTGTTTGAGTCTAAAATTCCCAGCCGCTCTCCATCTAAGCCACATCTGAGTCGCAGGGGGCCTGGCCCGAGCCCTCTCCCGCACCGGGCTGCATGCCGAACGGGGCCAGTGGGGCCGCGTCTGAGTTGCAGGAGGCTGCCTCAGCTTTCTCCTATGCTGGACTGTGCTGCAGGGAGATGGCCCAGCCCAGCCAGGCAGGACGAGGTCAGTAAGGCTGAGTCACCTCGGCCTGGGGCAACAGAAAGAAGCCTCTCTCGGCTCAGGTGGAGCTGAGTGGAACCGACCTGGCTCCCTCTCGCATGGAGCCGCTGTGAGGGACTGAAAGGCCGGCACGAGCTTCCCCCCCACCTCCCCCTCCGCGCCATCTTGGCCGGCAGCCCAGGCCACGTGACCTGGGCAGACCTCACCAGATGGCATGGAGGGAAGAGAGCGACATCTTTTCTCAATCAGCCGGAAGTCTAAAAGAGGGCTTCTTCAGGTTCTCTCTTGGGTTTATGAGTTCTTCAGGTGGAAACTGTAATACCTCCTTTTGGGTACGTCATTTCTGGGTCAACCTCCTTCCTTCTGTACTGGAAATTCCAACTAAGGCTATCCCACGACACCAGGACTGCGTATGTTTGAGAACCATGTGTGCCATTGTAGAAGTAGATAATGACAATGTACCTGTTAAGAATTACTCCAATATTTGTGTTTGTAACTTTACGAAGATTGTTGGATGTGACTTCTTGTATTCAGCACCAGTTGTGTCTTATCAATTGGTAAGGTCAAATTATACCCTATACCATAAATTATTGCCCACACCTATTGGAACGAACCTTACATTAGTGAGGCAATTGGTAAAACATCAAGACTTAATCGAAATTCTAGAAGAAATTCGAAGGAATGGGAAGAAGTCTTTGGTTACTGTCCATCATGACATGCAAGAAATAACCAAAGTCTTGGTGAGGGTAAAACAAGACGCAACTCATAATTGGTGGGATGTGCTTTTTGGATGGTCCTCCACTGCTACTGGTATTCTGAATACGTTATGTCACCCCATAATTGTTTTGTTAATTTTGGTGAGTGTTTGCCTTGCATTTTCCATGGTGTTGTTTGTTTGGGATTATAAAATGTTAAGATTATCCCTTTTAACTACTTTATCAAATGCACATGGGAAAACACTTAGAGATGCTTACTGTAGAAATTTGTTAGAAGAAGAATCTATATATTAGTAAAAGAAATTACTGACTTCTAGAAAAGGGGGGACTGATACAGAGGGCTTAGGATTTAAGGGTTAATTGCTGATTGTGGGTACTACTGGTACTGTTAAATTTTGCAGCTGCTTACTAGACAATGTATACCACTTGCTCAACACTTATGCTTGCCAAGCAGAAGGGAAAAGATGTATGGCCATTGATAAGAAAGGGAAACTGGGACCAAAGATCCTGTTTTCGGATCCTGAAACCAGCTCGAACCGGCTCTGGGGTTCGGACCTGGACTAGGAAGTAACAGAGCATGTGCAAGGAAGAAAGGTAAAAAGTTCATCTGAGGAAGACCACTTACTTCATCTGAGGAAGACCACTTACTTCATCACTAAGTGGCAGTGTGCAGGCGTATTGGAATGCTAATGAATTTTGAGCTAATTATAATATGAAGTGGGGACAGACAATGAATATATACAGGCATATTGTGTGATCTAATGCATATGTAACTTGTAACCAGATATATACCTAGCTGAGTGCCACTGACGGCAGGCATGGATTTGAAGAAATTATTCTCCCATGTGTCACGGTGCTGGCAAAATATACCTACTTTACAACTTTATTAAGCTGTGGAGTCTTTCTGCATATCACTATACCTAAAACAATAGGATTTATATATATAAAAAAACTCCACAGTGTTAGTCTTATTTCTGCTGTGTTTAATGCATGGTTGCTGGTTTTACCTGTGTGGGATGAACCCAGGGTTTGATTCCTTACACCTTGAGTGCAGTGTAGGTTACCAGGAGGACTTGGAAAGGTCCTTTCCACTTTTCCTTCAAGGGTTCAGAGATCCAGGTCTTTACATATACAAAACCCCCAGGTTGGTATGGATGAACAGATGCATCCAAAGCAACTGATCCCAATAGGGTTATAAACCAAGAGTCCAGCCAGAGTTTTTCCTAAAGAAATCAAGCATAGATTTAAATCCGTTTCTCCCTTTAAATGAATTTCTCCTTGAATTGATAGTGTTCGATACGGCCATCCATACAGCAATTCATAGGGATTTACTTTAGTTTTTGACCATGACTGAATTCTGACTCACAAAAGAGCCAGAGGAAGGGCCTGTGGCCATTTTAAAGTGGTTTCTTGGCCCATTTTACTAATTTGTCATCTCAAAGTCTGATTCATCCTTTCAATTTTCCCACTAGACTGTGGTCGCCAAGGTGTGTGTAAGTCCCATTTTATGCCCAGGGTTTTGCTCAGCTGTTGCATCACATCTGCTATAAAATGTGGGCCTCTATCTGAAGACATCCCAAACGGGATGGGGGGAGAATCATAAAAAAGGTAAAACTCTAGGGTGAGATAAAAACAGCTTAATATGACAGAAAATGAAGGGAAAATAATAATAATGATAAAAGAATATACAAAACATGTGATGCACAATGCAATTGCTCACTACCTGCTAACTGATGCCCAGCCAGACCCAGAGCAGTGATTGGCAGTGATTGGCAGCTCTCAGCCAACACCCCCCAGTTTATTTACTGAGCATGATGTCATATGGTGTGGAATATACCTTTGGCCAGTTCAGGTCACCTGTCCTGGCTATGCTCCCTCACAGCTCCTTGTACACTCCCATCCTCCTCACTGGCAGGGCAGTATGAGAGGCAGAATAGTTATTGACTTAGTGTAAAGCACTGCTCAGCAACAACCAAAACATCAGTGTGCTATCAACATTATTCTCATCCTAAATCCAAACCACAGCACTGTACCAGAAACTAGGAAGAAAATTAACTCTATCCCAGCCAAAACCAAGACATGCGATTAAAAAAACCAAAACAATAAAAATTATAAGATTTAATTTAATCAAGAAGTACGCTTGAGGAAAAAATAGTAATATTTAAAACTATCATCTGACACTTCTTTATACAAGGACAATTTACTGCTTGTAGGATCATGGCTATAAATTTCTTTTGTAACCCTGGATGCTAAATTTATTCCTTTTACCTTCATCCAGGTAAGTTCTTATTGTGATTGAGTAAGCCTTCAGGAATTAATTTTTCCCCTACTCCAGAATATAGTCTGAAGCAGTCTACTATAGTTTTAGGTTTGCCTTTAACTGAAAATATCAAGCATTATTGTGATGCCTTATGAAAGGCTGACCTGAAACAGAAGCTGGACAGAGTTAAAAGAATAAAAGAAGTATTTATTAAAACAAGGTACACTTTGGGCCATGCAGGAGTCTCACAGAGACTACACCCAAAATGGATGCCTAGCACGTGCTTTTTGGACAGATATACCTTTGGTCCATCTGCATATCAGAAATGCATTGTCCAATTACATCTTCGGGTCCTGAAGTCCCATCCCTAGTTTGTCCCCTTCTTCTCTTCACTGCTGTCCATGGTTGTTTACATTCTGGGCTTTTGGAGAAACAGTATGTCCTTGAAACTCAGGCTTAGAGAGAAATTGTTTAGTCTAAATAACAGTAACAGAACACTAGCTGACAATTTATGGTGTCTTAGAGTCATACACTAGAGCAGTCTTGATCTGGAAAATAAAAAGTTAAAACCTAAGGCATCAATTGTCTAAGGAAAAAACCACCAAACTTCACTCTCACTTCACCCTAGCTAAACATTGAGAAGGTTATACTAACAGGAACACCATATTTATAAAGCAGGCAAGAGATTTTTAGAGCGAATTAATGCTTCCAGCAAGCCAAGAGCAATTTAAAGGCAGACAGAAAAAATCAGTAGAAAGAGAAGTGTGAGCTTTTCTCAGCTATCTTTATGTGTTTTAATTTTGAAGTCTCATTATACAAATTTAAATGCCAATGTTTTAATTATTTATTTAATATGTTCAGGAAAATCTTCAGTCAATGCACTAATTCAGTGTCAGTGTTTGGATGTTGCAATCATGTATGGATACTCTGTCCAGACAAGTCAGTGATTTGTAAAAAGGATTTCATTTATTGTAGTACATATAAGGTTTAAGGACATTCTTGAATTATAATTGCCCAATTATCAGGTTATCACTCAATTCAGTTAAATTAATGTAGTTAAGTAAAGAAAAATGTTTGCACACACTTGTACCAGTTGAAGTTATTTCATTTGAACTTGTAAATATTAACCCCAGTAGGCAGCTAAGCACCACACAACTGCTTGCTCAACCTCAGCCCATCCATAGTGGGATGGCAGAGAGAATTAGAAGGGTAAAATAAGGAAAACTTGTGGATTGAGATAAAGGCAGTTTTATAGGTAAAGCAAAAGCTGCATACGCAAGAAAAGCAAAATAAGGAATTCATTCACTACTGCCCATCAGCAGGCAGGTGTTTTGCCATCTCCAGGAAAGCAGAGGTTCACATATGCGGCAGTTACTTGGAAAGAAAAATACCATCACACCAAACATTCCCCCCTGCCCCCTTTCTTCCCTCAGCTATAAATAGGGAGCATGACACCAAATGGTCTGGAATATCCCTTTTGTCAGTTGGGGTCACCTGTCCTGGCTGTGTCCCCTCCCAACTTCTTGTGCACCTCCATCTTGATTGCTGTGGGAGCAGTGTGGAAGCAGAAAAGGCCTTGGCTCTGTGTAAGCCCTGCTCACATATAACAAAAACATCCCTGTGTTATCAACACTGTTTTGATGACAAATCCAAAACAGCCCCATGCAAGCTACCATGAAGAAATTTAACTCTGTCCCAGCTATAACCATTACAGTGGAAATGTGAATCGAGACAGTTTGCAAAAATGAAAGCCATCTAGTTTGCCCTAGAGATTGCTAGTGGCCAGTACTCTATCTCAATTTTGACTCATGGATGACGGCAAATGCCCTGTGGGGGTGGCTACAGCAATGGAAATGGACCAACTGGCAGCACAGAGGCAAACCCATCTGGGCAAGATATTATTGCCTAGATAAAAAACATTGCTTTTAAGGTCCATTGTATATATGCTCGCATGCCCAAAAGCTATGCTACTGAAGAACACTGAAACTACAAGCAGGAAGACCAAGCTGCCAGAACTGAAGTGACTCAGGTGAGGAAAAGTGAAAAAGCTAAGAAAATTAAGGAGAATATAACATAAAATGAAGATGTCTCCCAAATTTTGCAATTAGGAGTTTAAGTGCTGGAACAGAACCTTATTCTGCTTGAATATTAAGCTTGTCTAGTATTGGCATTGATTGCAAGTGGGGCTGGCCAATGTAAAAAAGCATAAACAAAAGGGCATATGCAGGTACTTCTGGGGGAATTGCATTTTGACACGTTTAGAAGTCTTAGGGACTGGAGAGTATCTCTTGGGTGACAAAGGCTGGCAAGTATTTTTAAGTGCTGTGTTCAGGAAGCAATTTATTTGTAGTGGACACAGGTTAGGATCTCTGCTGCAGACAGAAAGAAGACACCTCACAGCTCTAAGTAAAACATGAAATTACAAACAAGTAAAGGATTAATCCTCATTGGAAAAGAGGTAAGTTTAAACGTATTTGGATGAGGAAACTAATGGTGTTGAAGTCCTGACCAAAAAAAAGAATATTTTTAGCAAACTACCAAGCAGTAAGAGATTACAGCATTTTGGGATGCCTCTGTGTGTGGGAGGGGGCAGGTCAGGCCTTGCTCTGGTGAGACAGTGTCCTGCCCCACACCCCCCAGCCCTAGAGTCACACCTGGGGGGAGGGCCCACGAAGGCCCAGAGGTATTTAAGGCTGTGCATGAGGCAAGCACGTCTTGACCCTACCCTGCTCTTGGAGTTTCTATCTGGACACCACCTTAACCCAGGAGTTGGTCACTATATGTGTGTTTTTCTATCTCTTTTCTGTCTTTCTCTCTTCTAATTCCCCCTTCTTGGAACATTTTGGGTAACTTAACATTGAACGGGTTTAAGTTTAAAGTTTGCTTAGTTGAATGGGCCAAAATAATGCTGTGAGAAGTGTTTTATGTTGATTGGATGTTGTACTAAATCTTTTGACAAAGTTCCTTGATTTTCTATATTTTGCCAGTAATTTTGACCTCTTGAGAATATCTAGTCGGTATTTCTCCCATGCGTGGTACCCAGAGTACAGGAACCTCTGTAAGCCCTTTTCAGCGAGTTGTTTGGGGCCTTACACCATGCTGTTTTGGAGCTCAGCTTACAAGCCCAGCAAGTACCAAAAATGGCTTTATTAAATTGTCTAATGCTTGATACGTTATTAATGAGCAAGGAATATGTAAAATGCTAGACCTCACCGAAGAAGAATACAATATCAAGAAACACAAAGGAAATTACCAACCAATATGCTGGACTCTTCGGTCATTGCAGCCGAGAGATTGGTTTAATGAACTCTCCCCCTGGATCCTGGTTTGCACCGCACCTTACCTGCAATTTTAGAGACTCACGGTATGGGGAGCAATGAGACTTGAATAGAAGGAAATTTTTATATTGACTAGACCTATGCTTTTGATTACTGAAATAGAAATTGTCTGTTATATGATTGATTTCCTGTATACTTTCCTCTCCTTTCTCCTCTGCCTGCTAGATTAGGATCCCACTGCTGCCATGAGAGGAAAGGTACCATTACTGTGGTCCCGGTCAATGTCTTGAGCCATGGGGTGGTGTGAGACTGGAAGGATTGCTGGCTTGAAACATTTTGGGTGCATGCGTGGGGGGAAGGGGCAGGCCTGGCCTTGCTCTGGTGAGGCGATGCCCTGCTCTGCACACACACACACACACCCCCACACACCCACATGCCCCCCGGACCTGTATCCCAGCCCCACAGTGGCTGCCAATCACTGGCACACTGGAGGTAATGCTCTACACCCCACCTCTGAAGCCCCTAACCCAGCTCCTAAGTGGCCAGATAACCGGAATTCCCACCTGGGGGAAGGGTCCAGGAAAGCCAAAAGGTACTTAAACGAAAGCATGAGGCAAGCACGTCTTGACCCTACCTTTCCTTGGATTTTATATCACTGCTGGAACCAGGAGTGGTAGCTGTATTTGTTCTTTTCTATATCTTTTCTTTCTTCTCCTTCTTCTAATTCCCTCTTCTTGGAGTTCTGAGTAACTTAAAATTGGATGGGCTTGGAGTTTGCTAAGTTGAATGGGCAAAGTTAATGCTTTGTGAAATGTTTCACGTTGATTGAATGCTGCTCTAAACTTTTGCCAAAGTTCTCTGATTTTCTGAAGTTGCCAGTAAAGTTTTTTTGTTGTTTTGACCTCTTGAGAATATCTTGTCAGTATTTCTCCCGTGCATCTAATTCAATGTACATAAAAAAACATAAGCCCTTTTAAGAGGCTCATCGAACAAGTTTTTGAGGCCTTACACTTGGCTAGTGATAGCCTTAGCTGCAGTGATCACAGTATTGTGGTGTTTGGGACCCAGCCGTGCACACTGAAGATTAGTACTACGAAAAAGGTTTTAGATTTTAGAAGAACAAATTTCAGCTTGCTTAGAGCTCAGTTGCGAGGGGTTCCATGGGAAGCTTCCATGGAGGATAAAGGACCTAGCGAGTGCTGGGAGCTTTTCAAGAAAACTTTCATGGAAGCACAAAAACAGTTCATCCCCTTTAAAGGTAAGGGAAGTAGGTGAAGCAAAAGACCTCCTTGGCTTAACTGGGAGCTTCTGAGTCTGCTCAAAACCAAAAGAGAAACATACCAGAGATGGAAAAGCCAATTAATACACCTTGAGAGCTACAAGGGCATTGCCAGGGTGTGCAGAGATTCAGTTAGAAAAGCAAAAGCTCAGCTTGAATTGAAATTGACCAGACACATCAAAAGATACAAGGAAGGGTTCTTCGGGTATGTTAACAACAAGCAGAAACAGAAGGAAAATATTGGCCCATTGTTAAACAGGAGAGGTGAATTATTCACCAACAACACTGAAAAGGCAGAGGTTCTCAACACTTCCTTCATCTCTGTCTTTACCAGCACTGATGGGCCCCAGGACCTGGGAACAAAAATCCAGGTGGATGCAAACACAGACCCACCGGCAGTGAAGGAAGAGTTGGTATGTGAACTATTACAGGAGCTTGATCCCAACAATTTATGGGCCCTGACAATATCCACCTGAGGGTGTTAAGAGCTGGCTGACATTGTTGCAAGGCCACTCTCCATGATCTTTGAGAAGTTGTGAGGATTGGGGGATCTGAAGAAGGCTAATGTCACCCCCATCTACAAGAAGGGCTTAAAGGAGGATCCAGGAAGTTATAGGCCCATTAGTCTTACTTCAGTTCCTGGGAAAGTTATGGAACAAATCCTCCTGGGGCCTATCACAAGTCAGATGAAACATGTGATTGGGAAAAGCCAGCACAAGGGCAAGTTGTCCTTGACAAACCTGATAGCCTGCTATGACAAAGTAATCTGCTCGGTTGATGTGAGGCAAGCAATGAACACTGTCTACCTGGATTTACCCAAGGCTTTTGATACGTTTTCCTAGTCAGTGGTCTGTGCAGTAGGTGGGGAACTGGCTGACGGGCCACACCCAGAGGGTGGTGGTAAATAGTTCCTTTCCAAACTGGTAACCTGTCACAAGTGGGGTCCCCCAGGGATCAATATTGGGCCCATTGCTGTTTAATATCTTCATAAGTGATCTGGTGGATGGGATGAAGTGTACCCTGATGAAGTGCGCCAATGATACCAAACTGAGTGGGGAAGAGGACACTTGGGAAGGGAGAGCCATTCTGCAGGAAGACCTAGATAGGCCAGAAGAGTGGACTAACAAGAACCTTATGAAGTTCAACAAAGACAAATGTAAGGTCTTGCACCTGTGAAAACATAATCCAGGAGTGCAGCACAGGCTGGGAAAGGGACCTGGGGGTCCTGGTAGACAGTGAGCTCAATGAGTGAACAGTGAGCTGCTGTGGCAGAGAGCCAACAGGATGCTGGGTTGCATAAACAAGGGCATCACCAGCAGAGATAAAGAAGTCGTTATCCCACTCTACTCAGACAAGGTCAGGCATCACCTGGAATACTGTGTTCAGTTTTGGTCCTTGCTATATGAAAAAGATGTGGACAGGCTCAAGAGGGTCTACAGAAGGGCCACAAAGATCATCAAAGAAACCCGCCTGTGAAACCTGCCATATGAGGAAAGGCTGAGAGAACTGGGTTTTGAGGAAAGAAGGCTTAGGGGGAGACCTTATCACCATGTTCTAGTATTTAAAGGGTGATGACAAAGAAAACAGAGACTCCCTTTTTACATGGAAAAGAGGAGGGGGGGTAATGGGTACAAGTTACTCCTGGGGAGATTCTGATTGGATACAAGAGGAAACTTTTTCACAATTAGAACAATCAGCTACACCATGTCAATTCACCACCAGAGCATCTCTTTCTAGCAGTTTTCTTATGCAGCTATAACTTCACTGGGATATATATGTACTTGGCTTTTTATTTTTGTTTCACTTGTCTAGTGCTGACCTAGTAAAAATTTAACAGTCATTACCTCTTAGTATCACCTAAGCAGGGCCCAGATTCCCCTGTTTCAGGACTTGATTGTAGCCATTTTTTTTTTTTTTTTTTTTTGCTACAGTATTTTAGCTAATGGATTCATGAAAGTAAAACCGAATTTTCTTCCCCCAGCCTCCCCACATTTTACCACAAACACAAAATTACTGGCACACTAAGGGGTAAAAAACAGTAATGGAGAGCAGTCTTCTTTTCTCCCTAACACAGATACATTAAGCAACCCTT
The DNA here is from genome assembly GCA_034509425.1 of Eopsaltria australis. Classification (NCBI taxonomy): domain Eukaryota; kingdom Metazoa; phylum Chordata; class Aves; order Passeriformes; family Petroicidae; genus Eopsaltria; species Eopsaltria australis. Next base: position 125,796 of record JAVTVJ010000714.1, read on the forward strand.
AGTTATTAAAAATTAATATATTTCTCTAATCTCTGTCAGGGGATTACTTAAGAACCTCTACCACATGAGCAGACAAGACAAGGTGCTAACCCTAGGAGGAAGGAGGGAATTATTTAAGAAAAGGTACACAGTTACACACATGCATGTATTTAAAAAAAATCCTTACATCTATCATCTCCTTACAAATAGAGGAGGAACTAAAGAAGCAGCAATTTCAAAACTTCACTTTAAATGCTACTATATTCATTTTGAAATTCTTTGATTTTCACACAATTCAAAAAATGGTACAAAGCAGCAGTATGAGCTATCACAGCTGAAGCCAAGCACCTTGAAAACAGTGTCTTGATCCTCAAACAATATATTTGCCTGCTGGTGAGTGATGCTCCACAAGAACAGCTTATTTTGACATTGCTATTAATGCCCTCTCCAACCTTCCCCCAACACAGCACCCCCTTAGTGCTGTTAGTACAGTCTGTAGAAGAAACAGATTCAGCTTTTTAAAAGCATCCTACCAACCTACAGACTCCACACAACAGTGCAACAAGTGAGCACAACTGAACAGGACAATATTTCTTAAGACTGCTGTCCTGAAACAAAGTATAAACCACTTCAAAACCATACAGAATTTAGGAAAAATAAATAAATACATTTCAAGCACAAAGTGATTTTGTTGGTGGATTTTGGTTTTTTCAATTTTAGTACATGCATAAACATTGCACATTGCATCATGACAGACTTCAGTTGCTTTTCCAAGTGCTTAAAATGCTATGCAGTCTAATACCTTTTCCCCTTTCTTCAAGGAAGATTCCTGACATAACAACAAAAAAAAAACCCCAAACCCAAACAACAACCAAACCAAAAAACCAAAACTACTCTAGAACCCATTACACTGCAATATCTATCAGCATCACTCTAAGTTCAGAGAACTTATTTGCCGTAGCTTTAAAAATCTGTTTTGAGTTTTTAAAGCTTGTAGGAAAAAACATACAAAATCATCGAGTCCAACAGTTAAAACAGCACTGCCATTTAAAAGGTAAATTCATGGAAACAATAGCTGTGAGGTAGTCATATTTCAACATCCTTGTCACATTTTCTTTTCCTCCTTTGCCTATGGGCTTCTTTGATTTTCCCTGCATTATCTGTGGTGTAGCATACAAGCAATTCCTCCTCTAACTGAAGAGCTTTAAATATTATCTGATGCTGTCCAGCTAGGGACCTGTGTTGGTTTTGGCTGGGGTAGAGTTAATTTTCTTCATAGTAGCTAGTATGAAGCTATGTTTTGGATTTGTGATCAAAGCAGTGTCGATAATTCAGGGATATATTTGTTATTGCTGAGTAGTGCTTACACAGAGTCAAGGCCTTTTCTGCTTCTAGTACCACCCTGCCAGTGAGAGTGCACAAGAAGTTGGGAGGGGACACAGCCAGGACAGCTGACCCCAGCTGACCAAAGGGATATTCCATACCGTATGACGTCATGCTCAGCAGATAAAGCTGGGGGAAGAAGGAGGAAGGGGGGGATGTTCAGAAGGATGGTGTTCTGTATTCCCAAGTCACCATTGCACACGATGGAGTCCTGCTTTCCTGGGGATAGCTGAACATCTGCCTGCCCATGGGAAACGGTGAATGAATTCCTTGTTTTGCTTTGCTTGTGTATATGGCTTTTCTTTCCCTGTTAAACTGTCTTTATCTCAACTGATGTGTTTTCTCACTTTTACCTTTCTGACTGAAATCCCCATTCCAGGGGAAAGTGAGCCAACAGCTGCGTGGTGCTTGGTTGTCAACTGGGGTTAAACCACAACAGTCCTCTCTGGTACCACATGTGGGGCTTTGAAGGGTTTGTGGTAATGACAGATTGACTAGGATATGCTAGATCGAATTTATAGCTGTTATTGCTGTTTAGCTATTAATAGACAGGCTCCTGTGCTTGCCGTGGTACTTGTTTGCCTCACTGTATATTAGTCTACTGCTCATTAGTGGATGCTTTTTTATAGAATTATATAAACATTTAAGTTGGAAAAGACTGCAAAGATCATCGAGTCCAACCGTTAACCTAACACTGCCCAGTCCACCACTAAACCATGTCCTTAAGTGCCACATCCACACGGCTTTTAAATACCTCCAGGGATGGGGACTCAACCACTTCCCTGGGCAGCCTCTTCCAATGCTTGACCACCCTTTCAGTGAAGAAATTTTTTCTAATATCCAATCTAAACCTCCCCTGGCACAACTTGAGGTCATTTCCTCTTGTCCTATCCTTTGTTACTTGAGAGAAGAGATCAACTCCCACCTCGCTACAGCCTCCTTTCAGGTAGTTGTAGAGAGCCTCCTTTTCTCCAGGCCAAACACCCCCAGCCCCCTCAGCCACTCCTCATAAGACTTGTGCTCCAGCCCCTTCGCCAGCTACATTACCCTTCTCTGGACACACTCCAGCACCTCAATGTCTTTCTTGTAGTGAGGGGCCCAAAACTGAACACAGGATTCAAGGTATGGCCTCACCAGTGCCAAGTACAGGGGGACAATCACTGCCCTGGTCCTGCTTCCCGCACTATTTCTGATACAAGCCAGGATGCCATTGGTCTTCTTGGCCACCTGGGCACATGCTAGCTGACGTTCAGCTGGCTGCCGACCAGCAGCCCTGGGGCCTTTTCTGCCAAACAACTTGCCAGCCACTCTTCCCCAAGCCTGTAGCGCTGCGGGGGGTTGTTGTGACCCATGTGCAGGACCCAGCACCTGGCCTTGTTGAACTGAATACCACTGGTCTTGGCCCATCAGTCCAGCCTGTTCAAATCCCTCTGCAGAGCCTTCCCACCCAACTTGGCGTCATCTGCAAACTTACTGAGGGTGCACTCGATCCCCTCATCCAGATCATCCATAAAGATATTAGATAGGACTGGACCCAATACTGAGCCCTGGAGAACACAATTAATGACCGGCCACCAGCTGGATGTAACTCCACTCACCACCACTCTCTGGGCTTAACCATTCAGCCAGTTTTTTACCCAGCAAAGAGTGCACTTGTCTGAGCCATTGAGCAGCCAGTTTCTCCAGGAAAATGCTGTGGGAAACAGTGTTAGAGGCTTTACTAAAGTTTACATAGACAACATCCACAGCCTTTCCCTCATCAACTAAGCGGGTCACCCTGTCAAAGTAGGAGACCAGGTTACTCAAGCAGGACCTGCCTTTCATAAACCAATGCTGACTGGACCTGATCACCTGGTTGCATCTGACATGATGGCACTCAAGATGATCTGCTCTATAACCTTCCCCAGCAGCAAGGTAACACTGACAGACCTGTAGTTCCCTGGATCCTCCTTCTGGCCCTTCTTGTAGATGGGCACCACATTTGCTAACCTCCAGTCAATTGGGACCTCCCCAGATAGTCAAGACTGCTGGTAAATGGTTGAAAGTGGCTTGGCGAGCTCTTCCGCCAGCTCCCTCAGTACCCTTGGGTGGATCCCATCTGGCCCCATAGACAAGTAGTGTAGCAGGTCACTGACCATTTCCCCTTGGACTATGATGGCTTTATTCTGCTACTCATCCCTGTCAGGGAGCTGAGTACCTGGAGAACAACTGGTCTTACTATTAAAGACTGAGGCAAAGAAGGCATTAAGTACCTCAGCCTTTTCTTCATCCTTTGCCACTGTTTCCCCCTGCATCCAATAAAAGATGGACATTCTCCTTAGCCCTCCTTTTGTTGATGATGTATTTGTAAAAACATTTTTATTGTCTTTAATGGCAGTATCCAGATTAAGTTCTAGTCAGGCTTTGGCCATTCTAATTTTCTCCGTGCATTACCTCACAACATCATTGTAGTCCTCCTGAGTTGCCTGCCCCTTCTTCCAAAGTTCCTAAACTCTTTTTGTTCTAAGTTCCAGTCAAAGATCTCTGTTCAGCCAGGCTGGCCTTCTTCCCCACTGGCTCATATTTCAGAACATAGGAATGGCCTGCTCCTGAGCCTTTAAGATTTCCTTCTTAAAGCACATCCAGCCTTCCCAGACTCCTTTGTCCTTCAGGACTGCCTCCCAACAGACTCTGTCAATCAGGCCCCTAAACAGGCCAAAGCCTGCCCTCCACAAGTCCAAGGTGGCAGTTCTGCTGACACCCATCCTTACTTCTCCAAGAATCAAAAACTCTTATCGTTTTGTGATTGCTGTGCCCAAGACAGCCTACAACCATCACATCACCCACCAGTCCTTCCTTCTCTGTTCACATACAAGAGGTCCAGCGGGGTGCCTTCCCTAATTGGCTCACTCACCAACTGTGTCAGGAGGTTCTCTTCCACACACTCCAGGAACCTCCTAGACTGTTTCCTCTTTGCTGTATTGTATTTCCAGCAGACATCGGGTAAGTTGAAATCCCACATGAGAACAAGGGCTAGTGATTCTCAGACTTCTCCCAGCTGTTTATAGCATATTTCATCTGCCTCTTTATTCCATAACAGACTCCCATCAGATCTGCCTTGTTGGCCTTTCCCCTTAATACTGACACTTAAATGCTCAACCCTATCAGTGCCATCATTAAGCTCTAGACAATCAAAACACTCCCTAATATACAGGGCTACCTCACCTTCCTTGCCTGTTCCTTCTGAAGTGTTTATAGCCATTCATTGCAGCACTCCAGCTGTGCGAGTCATCCCGTCACGTGTCCGTGATGGTAACTATGTCATAAGTTTTTCTGCTGCGCAACGGCTTACAGTTCCTCCTGTTTGTTGCCCATGCTGTGTGCATTGGTGTAGATGCACCTCAGTTGGACCATTCTCAGGTGCATCTGTAGTTTATAACACATCAATAACCCTTGTGTCTTTTGCTGCCACATGGATCTTCATCCCCTACCTCCACTAAGACTGCAGACCAAAGGACCTCACTAGTTTCTTAAACATTGGCATGCTGCCTCCAGACTTATCTCTACTGAGCCTGGGTTTATCTCTTTCTCCCTTCCAATCTAGTTTAAAGCTCCTTCAATGAGCCCTGCTAACTCCTACGCAAAGATCTTTTTTCCACTTTGACACAGGTGTACCCCATCTGTTGCCCACAGGCTTGGTCTCACATAGACTGACCCGTGATCAAAGAACCCAAAATTCTGCCAGTGACACCAGGCTTGGAGCCAGGTATTTATCTGCTGGCTCTTCCTGTTTCTTCCCTCATCATTCCCTGCGACTGGAAGGACAGAGAAGAATATTACTTCTGCTCCTGATCCCTTAACCAGTCGTCCCAAGGCCCTGAAGTTTCTCTTGATTGCCCTCAGACTTCCTGTTGCAACTTTGTCGCTGCCTACCTGAAAACTCAATAATGGGTGATAATTTGAGGGCCGTACCAGGGTAGGAAGTTTTCTCTTCACATCTTTAACCTGGGTCCCAGGGAGGCAGCAGACTTCCCTAAGAAGTGGGTCTGGTCTGCATATGGAGCCTTCTGTTCCCTTCGTAAGGGAGTCTCCTATGACAACAACCTGTTTACTTTTCTTTATGGAAGCAGTTTTGATGCGGGGCATGGGCTGACAACCTCAGCAACACCTCCATGCTAGATGAACTATTGTCCTCATTATCGTTCAGCTCCACTTGCAGAGCCTCATATCTATTATGCAATGGCACTTGGGAAGGTGGGGCAGTCACAGAGGCGCACTTGCTGCGCTGGGCAGGCACTTGCCTCCATTGGCCCCTATCCCTTATGTCACCATGTTCAGCTGGGAGGAGAGAGGATAGGAAATCCTCCATATCATGCACCCTGTCTACCTGTCAGGCCTGTCCCAGGGAAGGTAGGGTGTGATTCCAGTAATCTCTCTCTCACACTCCCCGATACTCCTCAACTTATTCACTTCCTGCCAGAGCTCTGCCACTAAGTAGAGGAGCTCCTTTACCTGGGCTCACCTCCCACAGGTGTGCTCACTACTGATGCCCAGTACTGGCATAAGAGCAGGGCACACCCTGCAGCCTGATACATGTTCCCACTGGAGCTCTGGGCAGCTGTGTCAGTCACAGTGGGTGCAAAGTTTAGAGAGGCCATAGCTTTCTGCCAGGTAGATACCATTGCCCTCTGGAGCACCTCAAAGCATGTAGCCATGGATGAGCTCACAAAAGAGCAGGTACACCCCTAGAGGACCTGCAGCCATGGGTAAGACTGTGTGGGAGCAAGTACACCCTTAAGGGACTGCAGTCCGTGGATAAGTCCAAGCCAGAACAGGGGCAAGGGGAGGAGTTCATTGCAATATTAAACCCTAGAACCTGGTCCAAAGGGACCAGTTGTGGAGACTGTAGCGGAAATACCTTTAAAATGTTGCAACCAATGATTTGAGTTGCCTGTTATAGGAATTACTATAGCAGGAATCACCTGAACCAATGGAAGAGAAGTCTTACAATAAGCAGTTGCAGTGCAGCAGTGACCTGACCTGAACTGACCTTGGTGCCCAGTAACTGCACCCAACACAGCACTTCTGTCCTGAGTGACCACTATAGCAAATGGAGCCCAAAGTCATGGACTAAATGAACTCGGTGGACGTTTGTGGACATTTTGCAGGGGTGGTCCATAGACTAAGGGAATGATAGGTGCATTGTATCAAAGGATGGAAAGGGGGGTCGTGGTTAATGAGGATATATTGGATAGTGTGGGACCTGACCATGATATAAATGGTACGGAATAAGGGGTGGAGAATGTGCTGGTTTTGGCTGGGATAATTTTCTTCATAGTAGCAAGTATGGGGCTATGATTTGGATTTGTGCTGTAAACAATGTTAATAACAGAGGGATGATGTTGTTATTGCTGAGCAGTGCTTACACACAGCCAAGGCCTTTTCTGCTTCTCACCCCAACCCACCAGGAAGGATGCTAGGGGTGCACAAGAATTTGGGAGGGGACACAGTCGGGACAGCTGACCCCAAATGACCAAAGGGATATTCCATAACATATGATGTCATGCTCAGCAATAAAAACTGCAGGGAAGGAGGAAGCAGGGGACGTTCAGAGTGATGCCATTTTGTCTTCCCGAGTCACCATTATGCGTGACAGAGCCCTGCTTTCCTGGAGATGGATGAACACCTGCCTGCTGATGGGAAGTGGTGAATGAATTCCTTGTTTTGCTTTGCTTGTGCACATGGCTTTTGCTTTTCCTATTAAACTGCATTTATCACAACCCATGAGTTTTTTCACTTTTACTCTTTGGATTCTCCCCCCCCAAGCCACCAGAGGAGAGTGAGTGAGAAGCTGTGTGGTGCTTAGTTGCCAGATGGGGTTAAACCACAATAGGTCCATAATTTGTCTAACTTTTCTCATAATGAGTAATGCCTGTAAACACAAAATAATACCACTGACCTCTACAAGATTAATCCCTTGAACTGGCACTACTAATTACTGAGATTCTGGCACTGTATCTCTAGCTTTAGGATGCAAGGAACATTAGAACTAAAATATTTCTTCAACCAAGGACTCAGAATGCGGTCATAATTACCTGCTACCCAGTGCTGTTACATAAATATAATCTCATATAATCAGCAATTATGATCCTCTGCTCTCCAGAGTTCCTCTTACATAAAAAGACAAGCAAAGTACTTATCTATTGCCCCCTTCTCTTCCTGTACAGTCCAGGGTCAGTGCCTTTTCCTTAGATGCTTTTATTTGAAACAGTTCAGCAAAAGGTGAAAGAGGACACCACACTCATCCTGTTGTGGACACCTGAAGTAGCCTAAAAGAGAGAGTTTGAGTACAATACAACCAGCCTTTTTCCCCCCCTCTTTCAAAAAAAGCGACTTGAAACGGGAAGGTAGGAGGCAATCTTCAGACATTTAAGCTTAAATTAGAACCTTCCTGGTTTTCCCTTACCCTTTCTGAATATACTCAAGAGACTGGTAGAAAAACCATGCATACCTTACATATAATGAGAGAAGGAGACAATGTACAAGACTTAATTTTCATTTATCTATTCACCTGTGTTTGTCAATTTACCCTATCCCACCTTTTAATATTATGTCTTCCCTTTACTCTGCTCTTGCATTGCTGCCCTCTTCCAACCAACTCTATCCTGTGGTGTAATTTGCTTCCCCCCCTTCTTCATTGATCAATGTGCTTCCAAGAGACCAAACATCAACAGAAATTATAAACACTATCAAGATGAAAATTGGAAGAACTCTAGATCTAAAACAATAGGACAAGGCAAATTAAGCTACAGAATAAAGATGCTGTTAATATCATGTATACAGAAAGGGAACCTTCAGTATTTGCTGTTGAAGAGCGTTTCTGCTCTTTTAAATACTTAATTCTGTTAGCCAAAACAAAATTCCTGCATTTGTAAGTCCCTCTTTCAAACGTGTCATATAAGCCTTCCTTCTCCATGCTTCAAACAATTTTTATACATTATATATATAAAACACAGTAACATTGAAACAGCATTATTTGATAAAATATATTCTTGAAATAAGAAACCATACATTACATACACTGTACTTTGTTCAATTAGAAAAAAAGCACAAACAAAACAACAACCAAACCCAAAACAAACAACACTAAACAAAGACGGGAATGCATGAGATTGTACAAAACAGTTACAAGACCATCACGGGACCACGAAAAAAAAAAAAAAGAAGCAAAAGTGATGGATAAAGCAAGAATGACCTCTTCAATCCTATAGAAGTGAGACTACTTCTCTACTATGCAAACAAATTACTGCAATGATGCTGAAGTTAACTGACAGTGCTAACCTACTGTAGTAGGCATGCAGGAATATATACTAAGAGTGAATAGCATGCTCTCAGGATGGGATTTATACATGAAAAATTATTATTTTATGTATGTTGGCAAACCAATGTAAAGTCTACAGAGAGCATCTTCAGGGATATCTAGCAAATAAACTTCTCACACCCCAAGCTCTTGAGTCAAATAGTTGCATTTGTACAGCAGCATATGGGAAATCTGACTTGGTATGGAAGTTTGATACTGTCTCTGGATATTCTCATTATATTTAAGAGCAATTTAAGAGAGATCCACAAAAGCAATATTTATTTTCAAACTATTTTGCAAGAAAAGCAAGACAGCTATTACTATGACTAAAGCCCACTCTCTTGCAGCCCTATAAACACCAGTCCAAAATGAGATCCTTTGAGCTCTCCTGGACTGCAGCGGGCTGTGACCAGCAACCTCCCTCTGAGTGGGGCCTCTCAGAGCCAGTGAACTCTCAAGTTTGCCACACTCAGAGGATGGCCAAACAATGATGGATCCTGGGCTGATACCCCCCACTCCTCGAGGCTCAACCCTTTGCCCATTGAGAAGATGCAAGTGCATCCGGAGTGAATACTTCACTGAATTCAAGGGGAATTTTTCACAGGTAGCTTGTACAGACTCTTTATATCTGTGTGCATGCAAGTGTGAATATGCTATAGCAAATGTACCAGGAATGCTGCTCTCCTAGATTCTTAAGCATGTTAGATTTGTAAGTTAGGCTTATAAGTGAGTTACTGTTGTGCTTATAGTAAGTTCTATAGAATCTCTTGTTAATTTGTTTAAATTAGGCTATCAATTAAGTGCTGTTAAACCTTTAGGCCTAAACTGTTGGTCAAGTCCACGGCTAAGTTTAGCAAGGGGGTCCACTCTGAACCTTGTGACTCAATGGGAGGCTCTCCCTCATTCCTTTTTATCCTTACCCAACCTCCACATCCATAATTTTTTGTTGATTTTAGTTTTAGATTGATTTATTTTAGATTTTAGTCCAATTTTTCTCAGTGTGCTTTAACCATCTAGTAAGTAGTAGAGTCAACCTTGCCAATGAACTTTGTTGTGCTTTTGCTTTTATATTAAACCTGATATCTTTGCCAGTGATTCTTTGAGTGACCTAACACACTCGTTTGTGACAAATGTCTTTGGAATAAAATCTGAGTATGCTTTGGGGAGATGACAGGAGAGACAGACTTCAAGAAAAACATCACTGGCAAACATTAAAAACAAATGTTCTGTCACAGAGTCACTAGTTCTTTTCAGTAGTCTTAGGTTTAGCTTCACTAGCTTACCTCTTAAAGAAAGGTCCCCCTGATCAGAACACACAACTAGGAACAGTCAGCTAATTTATACAAGGCACTAGGAAGAGAAACTTCATGACGGACAGTTATACAAGCCATGCTGCAAAAGCACTGTTAGAGCATTTAGACATCTGTATAACGTCTATGTTGATAAAGGACCAAAGAGGAGATAATTCATCACTGCTGATTTAGAGGGCATTCATTACATTAAACTGCCTTAACAATCCCCCAATTAAAAACCAACAGGAAACAGAATATTATTTTGAGCAAAATAAAAGTTTAACCCATTTAAACCAGAAAAGATTAATTCCTGCAAGGTCTTTGAAAAGCATCTGAGATGACAGTCCACCCTATCTTAATAAACCAGAAGTCCAAGGAAGGTCATGTATTTGAAGAGCCTCTTCCAGAATGAATAGAAGTAACAGACACTAAATGCCAAGCTCTTAAAACTGAAAGTTCTTAAGTAAGTTTATTTAGGCAAATACAATTCAAGTGGGCTCTTTTTTTTATTAAAGAAAACAGAACTACTCAGTCTGATTTATTTATGTAAAAGACATTAATCTTATTCATCACCACTAATATAAAGCAAAGGGAACAAAGAGTATTAAGTTTAGGCTACCAAGAAATGTTATTTCCTGTGATCATGTATTCTGAAACACGAACTCTTTTCCTTTTCCCTGATTTAGACTGACAACTCAAATTCATTTCTTGCCAATTAAAAATAAAGTAGGATGCTGAGACACAAAGACAAAACTAAAACACCTTCCTCCCAGGCTCACTTCCACTCCTTCATTTCCAACTTTCTACTTCTTCCCACCACCACCCCCCCACTTCAGAGGTGGGGAGAGAATCATAGAATGGTTTTGGTTGGGAGGGACCTTAGAGATCTTCTAGTTCCAAAGCCCCTGTGGAATGGGAGGTTGCAGTCAGTTCTTAAGAGCTTATCTGCCACTCCTTCCTCTTCACACTCTTCCCCTGCTCCAACATAAGATATCTCCCACAGGACAGTCCTTCACTAACTGCTCCAGCATGGGTCCTCTCCATGGGGTACAGTCCTTCAGGAATGGACTGCTCCAGTGTTGGTCCCCCAGGGGCTGCAATTCATGACAGAAAACCTCCTCCTCTCCAAAGGTACGCTCTCTAGAGGCTGTAGCTTCCTCCAGGGCACATCCACCTGCTCTGTCATGAGGCCCTCCATGAGCTGCAGGATGGTTATCTGCTCTGGAGTGGTCTTCTCCACAGCCTGTAAGGAAATCTCTGCTCTGATGCCTGGAATACCTCCTACCCCTCCTTCACAGACCTAAGTGTCTGTAGAGCTGTTTCTCTTGCATTTTTCTCCTTCATACCTCCCTCTCTTCTCACATATACACACTGCTGCACAGTGTTTCTTAAATGTTATCACAGAGGTGCCCCAGCTTCACTGATTGGCTCATGTTTGGCCAGTGGTAGATCTATTTTGGAGCCAGTTGGAACTTGTTTTGTGCAGCACAGAAGCCCCATGTCTCTTCTGATGGAGGCTGCCCCTGCAGTCTCCTCACTACCAAAACCTCACCACATAAACCCAATACAACTCTCTCTATACTTACGCACTTTTTCTTTTTCCTTTTCCTTTTTTTTCCTAATTTGTATTACATACTTCTACCAAAAAGAAACCAATAGATGAAAATACTTCCCTAATTATGCTTGTAGAATCTTTTTTTTAACTCCCACTTAGGTTTCTTGAAAGCAGGAACTTAGAATAATGGCTTTCAACTTACCTTTTTAATCTTCTGTGGAAGATATGAGTTTATACAGCAAATTCAGGCTTGCTGACAAAGAGCTGGCTTTACTTAACCATCTTTTGTGATCCATAGACTATTGAATCAACAAAGCAAATTCAATCCACAGAAATTAGTGTCTTGCATTAACATCAGCTTTCAAGAATATAAACAATGGTAAGGGACCTTGGTGCAAGAAGCCACTTTCTGCTTACTGGAAAAAGGAAGTACAATTGTACCCCAGCCAGCTACTTTCCATATAAGCTTTACTGAGCTTTACTTTTTTTACCTACAGAGAAGTAAGATCTGTTCAAGAGTTTCTTGATAGCAAATGGCAAGCACACAAATAGGTTCTCCAAGATCTGTCTGTGAATTAGGCTACAGGGTTACTGACTGATACAAGCATAAGAGAAAAAACATTTAACATTTAAAAACTTTTTAAAAGCTTTCAGTTGTGCTCAGCAGCACATTTAAGATGCAAAACAAAGTCTTACTTCAGAGGCAACTATCATGTTTTAAGTAATTTGCATCTTCCTGATATTTGCTTAAAATAGTTGTCTGGATACTTTTTTGATATTTAGTTGGTTTAGTCTTATGATAATTGCTACAGCTTTTGAGTAACTTTGATATGCTGGTATTTACAAGTGGTCATAGTTTGATATGCAGTATTATTCCAACATTAGCTAGGTGGCTCATTTGAAGTAGTAAAAAACTTCCTAAATACAAAGTCATCAGGGTTGTCCCCAGTAAGTTAATGTTTATTGGAGGTCTTAGTTATACTCTCTAAAAGTTAAAAAGTCTAGCTTTCGGCACATTTTTATTTTGTTCATGTTCCTCTACTCAACTGACAAAGGTTATTGTTGGGTTTGGTTGGGGGGATTTGGTTTGGTTTGGTTTTGGTTTTTTGGTTTCTTTTTCATGTAAGTAATCAGGAATACTTTGCCACTTACTAGAAGAAACGCAAAATTTGTTTACTAACTAAACAAATACCATCTTTACTAGAAGTAGAAATCACAACAAAAAAAGTTTACAAATTATTCACAAGATTCAAAGTTTACTAACTCTCTAGAATATTTCTAGGTTTAACATCAAAGCTTGACATTAACAACTTCTGTGTATTTTTTAAAGCTTCTTTAGTTTTACTGTTCATACCTTTCCTACAGATTTACACCTAATATCACCTAAACATTTCTCTCTTCCCTCTCCTTCCCACCCCATTACTCACACTATGCTACATGCAAGCATAATGGTCAGCATGTGCTGAATGATCAGCTGGCCGTTATGTTCTTGGATTTTTTTCACTTGGGGCAATAATTTAGATCTACTCCCTTTTACCCAACTGGCTGTTTTCATAAAGCCCACAGAACTCAGTTTTCTTTATAACCTCTGACTCATGAAATCAACTAACAGGTTCAACAGGCTGTAATCAGAAAGAGGAGACAGACAAGACAGATGGGTAGACTGACACCATGATCACAACAGCTTCTGTTTGTAAGTTTACCTTGCCTTCTTAAATTGGAAGCATTCATCATATTCCCAGTTTTAGAAATATTAACTTCCTAGTACAGTAGATACTTATTCTAGAACACTTCTAAGTTGAACAACAATTCAATTCCACCCCTACAAGTTCACTGTTATCCTTATCTTGCAGCAGGAAAGTTCTAACCAGGCTTTTCCAACCAAGTGAACCCTCTACACATCCTAGAACACCAGCATTGACATTAGAAGAGTGGATTTCTTTTTTTTTAAATTAAGATAACAGATGGGAAAACTGTACTTTCACTTAGGAAAACAAACATGAAGTTAACACTTTCTGTTATACTGCTCTGACAACTCAAAAAAAGGAAGCCTCACTGGAATTAACAGTCCACTGTTCCAACTTTGGAGATAGCATAGTTTAGGGTTTATACAGCATGTATTATGCATGCATGCCATGCACTCTGTAGATAGACATGAGTTTTACATTATCATTTCAATCTAATCTGTTTCAGCTTTTGAAAGTTCAGACAACTTTTGAGGAAAAAGAGAGTAATGCTGATAGAGCTTAAATAGAATTAAAACTGTATTATATAAGGTATATACACGATTGTTACAGTCATTAAATTAAACTATCTGATTTTAACATGCAGATTAAGCATCTGTAAAAATGCATGGTCAGTCCACTCGCTCACCAGGAAGCTTTAGCACAAAGTTAAAATGTAAACTGGTTCTAAAAAACAAAATACAGGAGAATATGTAACCAAGGACTGAAAGTGCTTACCTTGACTCTCCACTACTCTTTCTTACATCTTCATCACTGTGCCCATTCATTGTAAATATTAAGAAGTTTAAAAGATAAATAGAAGTCCACTCAGGTTAGAAGGCAGGTGCCAAGAAATTACTTCTTAGTACTCTGTTTTCCAGATGACTCAACTGTTCTCTGCAAGATTTTTCCAAAATTGCCTAAAGTAGTAAAGAAAAATGTTGACATAATTTGAAATATTTGATGGTTGCAGCTGAAAGATACTGAAAAAATAAAAACCTTATCCTGTAATAACACCACCAAAATGAATTATCTATCACATCTGGCATCTTTTTAACTGAAAAATAGCTTTTGGTATGCCATAGTCCTGTCTTAAGAACAACCCGATCTTTTAAAGGAAAACCGCCTCCCCAATCATAAATAAAAATTATAACTAATAATGCTCTAAGATTTGATTAGCAAAATCATTTCATGCGCAAAATATATCATAAGCAGTTCTAGACACAAAGTTTACATTCTGTTGGGGGTAGAGTCAAGAAAATAGACTGTCCCATTTTTTAAAGATGGCTCAACTACATCAAGCTAACAAGATGCCACAGATGGAGTGATCACTATTTCAAACATCTTCAATCAAATCTCTACCGTCTCAGATGCACCTAGAAAAAGTTTTGATTCACATTAAATGGAGTGCAAGTATAAACTCACTGGTAATAAACTAAAGAGCAGCACCTCTCACAGATGTAGTGGTGTGAAAGCGATTAGGGGCCTGCCTGTAGGTTGCCTGTCTTGAGGTGCTCTCTAATACAGCCCAAGCTCTAGCTCATGATGGAGGCGGAGGCCGTCTCGTACCGAGACGGAAAAAGCCCTGTGCTCAGGCACTCTCAGACACCAAGGCCACTCCAGACAGCAATTAAAAGCAATGACGGGAAAAAGTGATAGGAAAGAGCCCTGTAACCCCAGAGAGACCGCGAATTTAGGCTGGGGCCCCCGCGGCGGTGAGCCAGACAGCTTGATGGTTCCTCGCAGATAGGCCGCTGGCTGCCCAACGAGGCCAAGATCCGCGCTGGCTGCCCTCCCACGTCCAGGGTACGAACACTGCCTCCTCTGGGACCGGTACTCCCTGGGCCCCAGGAAATATCTTTAGTGGTCATGAAACTCTCCTTCTCGGCCACTCCCTGCTCTGCGACGATCCTCCCCGACCACCCGCACCCCGCTGTCGCGGCCTCCCGTAACCGACAGCTCCCGAGGAGAGCCCAGACCAGGGCTTCCTCCCTACCTCTCGCGCGTTCACCTCCCGCCCCCGAAAATGGCCCTCTGCTGGTGGCGCGACCTGCACAGGCGCTGCTCCTGGTCAAGGCTCCCGGGAAGTATTACCAAGGCGGCCGCTGTCCTCTGTGCTCGCTTCTCCCAGCGCCCCCCCATGGCCAGAGAAGAGCGAAGGCCTCCCAGCCAGTTCGTCACAGACCCCGCTGGACCCAGCGAAAGAGGCTCAACCCCGATTGCCCGCCTCAGTTCTTACAGCTCCCTCCCTCTTCGGAAAACAGCGATCGGCTCCAGGAGCCCAGCGGCACGCTAGGCATCCAACTCCTTCTCAGCGCCAGTCGCCTCTCCATCCATCTTCGAAAGCGACAACCACCGCGCAACTCCGGACTAGGGAAAGAGAAAGGAGCCATGGCCGGCCTCTGCCTACCTGCGTGTGTGCGCTCGGCCCGACTTTCCTAGGTCTGCCCTGGTCCGAGACGGCGCTACACTCCACAAAGAGGTATGTGCTGTAACCTAGGGTCGAAGGCTGCTCCTGCAGCCACCACAAGGCCTGAGCCGCCGTATCTTTACAGCCCCACGCAGTGGGCTCGCCTGCAGCCTCCACCGGCTTGAACGATAGGGCCCCAAACCGGGCAGGGAGAACCCTGGTAAGTGCTCTGTTGCTCCGCCGCAGTTTCCTATGTCCTCTCGACTACCGCCATCACGCTACCACTCCGCTCAACCTCCTCCTCCCTTAATTGGATGGAAACCCTGGGCGTGATGTCAGTCCTGCGCCCTGGGACAGAGCGGGGAGGAGGAGGAGGAGCAACAGCCGGGAGGGGACAGCGCCGCCGGGACATAGCGGCAGGAAGGGCCACTTGGAGGGCATGGCGGAACTCAAGCAGCTTCTCAGCTGCGCTGGATACTGCAGGGGCCGGAGGCAGTAGGAGCTCGCCTGCCCGCCGCAGCGGCGAACGGGCGCTGGAGCTGGTGCCGCTCCTGGTGCCCGCTTGCAACTCCTGTGTGAGGGGGCAGGGCGCGGCCCGGCCTGAGGGGCGCCCATGACCCACCCAGCGTAGCAGGGAACCTGGCCTAAGCCGTACGTTACTGTTTAGTGCGGTGCTGGGGTGTTTTTTTTGTTTGTTTCAGGTTTTTCCTGTCTATAATGAGAGCTCCCTAACAAACACATATGCATTTTTTAGTCTTCCTATGCAGTTACAGTTGGCATTAGGGCATATTTAGGAAGGCTTGGCATGCAGCTGCACAGAGAACACTTGCCTCCATGAGGAAAGCATCCCCCAGCTGGAGGCAGAACACACTTTTCTTTCTCTTGATATCTAACTCGAATTGTTTTGAAGTGATTAAGGAGAAAACTGTTTGTTTAAGGTGGCTCATGTTCAGGAAAAAAAAATTTAAATAGTCCTACTGATAGAGTCTACCTGTTCCCAGAGTAGCAAAAGAAAAGTAGTGGCTGCTGAGTAAAAGACAACCCTGAGCAACACAATTAGAGAGAGTTGGAAAGAGGAAGTAATTTATCTGCTTTGTCCTCTTTGGAATCCTGCATATTCTGCTGGTTTTGGCTGGGGTAATTTTCTTCATAGTAGCTAATATGAAGCTATGTTTTGCATTTGTTCTGAAAACAGTGTTCACAATTCAGGGTTTGTTTTTTTTTTAATTTTTATTTTTATTGCTGAGCAGTGCTTACACACAGCCAAGGCCTTTGTTGCTTCTCACCCCACCCCACCAGGAAGTAGGCTGGTGGTACACAAGAACTTGGGAGGAAACACAGCTGGGACAGGTGACCCCAACTGACCAAAGGGATATTCCAGACCATATGACATCATGTTCAGCATATAAAGCTGAGGGAAGAAGGAAGGGGAGGATGTTCAAAGTATTGGCATCTATCTTCCTCAAGTAACCATTACATGTGATGGGGCCCTGCTTTCCTGGAGATGGATGAACCTGCCTGTCACTGAATGAATTCCTTGTTTTATTTTGCTTGTGTGCACAGCTTTTGCTTTACATATTAAACTGTCTTTAGCTCAACCTATGAGTTTTCTCACTTTTCCAATTCGCTCCTCTGCCCTACCACTGAAAATATCAGGAAAATAAAACTCTCTAAAACTGTAATTTCAGTATCAGAGAGCAGGCATCACTTTATTTCAGTGCCGGGTGTATGGAGGAATCATTCCTCCTAACATACGCACACCAACTATCAAAACTTTTAATTATTTATACATTTTAGCAAACAAAGGAATTAGTGTTCATTTCCTATAAGTTGCATCATTCTCTTATTAATTAGCATTCTGTCTCCTACTGCTTAATGATTCTCTAGCTTCTCATGCTAATTAATCCACATGTTCAGTTTCTCTCTTCTTTTGGGTTGGTGGTCTGTGGGTTGCTGGTTGTGATCTCCCCTTGCCGGAATTACCTTTTACCCAGTTGGAGCTGATTTCAGCACAGTTGCCAAGTTGGCTTTATTAGTTTCTTCCTTATCTTGGGAGTTCTGCCAAATGTCCTTGTAGCCCATAAATTCTGCATTTCTTCCCAATCTTTGTTAGTCTCCCCCCTAGGTCTGAGATCACTGAAGTATGTCAAGCCCTAAACTTTAATTTGTTTTTCTAACACCTGGATATCACTTAGAGCTTGTAAGGTGCTCTCTGTTTCACAGATTAAATCTCCCGTCTTGTTGATTAGGCTTGAAAACTTACAAAGATCAAACATCAAAGAACATCTTTTCTTAAGAAATTTTTACATATGCCACATTTTGCAACAATTAGACAGGACCTTGTTTCATACTCCCCTGCTCATTCCCTGTAACTCTGAACAAATTGTTAACTATTTCTGACTCTTGAGATGTCAGCATCAGCAAGACTAAACACTGTTACAATAAAGATTTTCCCAACAATCCCACTGGGGGGGGGAGTGAATAAGCAGCTGTGGGGTGCTTAGTTGTCATCTGGGATTAAATCATGACACACGTAATCACACTCCATCGTGCTAGGGAGGATTGTGGGGTCATTACTGACCAGGATGTGGTACCATCCTTGGAATTGTCTTCAGCACTCTGCAAGAGTAAAAGAGCTTGAGATTAACATGAATAGACAGTTTGCTCATGAAGGAAGGAAAGGCTTGAAAGAAGAGAATCATTGTGTGGGTATACCAGAGCAAGGTGGCTACATTAGCTGTCAAATCAGTTCATACCTGAAGATTTGTGTTGGCCAAGAACCAGTATCTGAGTCATAGTCAGTCAGTCAGAGATGTTGGCTTAGGGTTTATCTCATGGCTGCTCCCCGAAGGTCAGTTCATCACACATTTCTGCTGCTGCTCAGGGAGAAGAGCCTTTCCCCTGCTCCAACATGGGGTTCCTCTCACGTGAGATAGTTCTACGTGAACTGCTCTAATGTGAGTCCAACCTATGGGCAACAGCTCTCCATGAACTGTTGCAAAGTGGGTTCCTCTTCCATGGGGTACAGTTCTTCAGGCACAGCTTGCTCCAGTGTGGGTTCCCCATGGGGTCATAAGTCCTACCAGGAAACCTGCTCCAGTGTGGGCTCCTCTCTCCACAGGTCCCTGCCAGGAGCCTGTTCCAGCACGGGCCTTCCATGGGTTCACAATCTTCTTTCAGGCATCCACCTGCTCTGGTGTGGAGCTCCTCCATGGGCTGTAGGTGGATCTCTGCATCCCCATGGTCCTCCATGTGCTACAGGGGCACAGCTGCTTCACCATCGTTTTCACTATGGGCTGTAGAGGAATCCCAGCTCTGGCACCCAGAGGACCACCTCCCTCTCCTTCTCCAATGACCTTGGTGCCTGCTGAGTTGTTCCTCTCACATGTTCTCACCCCACTCTTCTCTGGCTGCAATTACATCTGCCCGATAACTTTCTTCTTCTTCTTAAATGTTATCACAGAGGCATTACCACCATTTCTAATTGGCCCAGCCTTGGCCAGCAGCACATGTGTCTTGGAGCTGGCTGGCATTGGCTCTGCTGGAAATGGAGGAAGCTTCCAGCAGCTTGTCACATAAGGCACCCCTGTAGCTTCGCTGCTACCAAAACCTGGCCATGCAAACCCAATACAAAAGCCCACAAAAAAGCTGTATTAAACTATCTTCTTTCCTGAGGCACTTAAATTTGCTTAAGTCAGCTTAAGGGAATGTGATAGACAATGATAGCCCAAGATCAATGGAATTTACACCCAAAAATGTCAGAATGAAAGTGCATGAAATTAAATTCAGATTTAAAATTTTAATTTAAATTAAAGTAATCAACACTGAAACACTTTACCAAGGTGTACTGGGTGTAATTGTGTTGTGGTGGTTGAAGCCACCCCAAAGGTGGCTGAAGACGAGACAAACAAGCCTGAACAGTGGTGGGAAGGCACCACTGTGTGACATCTCCCCTCTGAGTTTATAATGGCTCCTTCCTGTTACAGTTATGTTAATTCAGTTCCAATGGTTGGCCAATTATCCCCCCACCTTTCTTTAAATATTCGTATTGTTCCAGAATGTTCCCCCAACCTTGACATCCCATTGGCCTGGCCCCCTTCTCCCCTCCCCTTTTCCCTGGTTGGCCCTCATCGCATTGTCCCTCCCCCATTCCACCCCTGAACCCTGTCCCTATTGGTTGACCCTCTCAGTATAAAAGTTGATGTTCTACCCTGTCTATCTGCCTTTTGTCCCTGGACCCTTCTGAGCTTAATAAAGTCAGGAATCCATACAAAAGACCCCTCTCATCTCTTAGCCCGGTGTCAGTTCTTCTTCAAGGAGTGTCTGTGGCTGCTATCGCGCCAGCAGGGCTGTAGCCTGCAGCTAGGATGAGCAGGATCCTGCCAGGGGACCGCTGGGTGCTGATGAGAGCCCCGCGCCAGGATGCCTTTTGAACACGTGGGGCTGCGGATCTGTCCCGGGCCTCGAGAAGAAGTGCTACGTTTTGTAACATTTTATTTACATAATTGGAATGGAGTTAATTTTCTTTGTAGCAGCCCACGTGGCACTGTATTTGGATTTGAGACTAAAACTCTTAAAAACACACCAGTATTGTGGTTATTGCTTAAGAATGCTTCCACAGGATCCAGGCTTTCTTGTTTTCCCACTCTGCCCTCACAGCAAGTAGTTTGGGGGTGGGCATGAAGGCTTGGAGGGAACACAACCTGGACAGGTGACCTGAATCAGCCAAAGGAATATTCTGTGCCATGTCATGTTCAGCAATAAAAACTGGGGAGGGGGGGGCGGGGGGGGGGGGTGAGGGACATAGCCATTGCGCATAGACTGGTTGGGCATCAATC
The DNA here is from genome assembly GCA_034509425.1 of Eopsaltria australis. Lineage (NCBI taxonomy): Eukaryota > Metazoa > Chordata > Aves > Passeriformes > Petroicidae > Eopsaltria > Eopsaltria australis. The sequence goes on from JAVTVJ010000714.1 coordinate 146,316, forward strand.
TGTTTGTGGGAGGTGGTGAGTGATTGTCTTTGCATCAGTTGTGTTTTTGTTTTCTTTAATTTTCTTCTTTACTGTATTGGGTCTGACTGGGGTAAAGCTCACAGGCCTTACACTGCTGTACTTTGCTTTGGTAGCTGGTGTTGATAACAGAGCAGTGTTTTGGCTACTGCCAAGCTGTGCTGTCCCTGTGACATTCCTTCCCCCACTGAAGGGGATGGGGGGGGCAAGATCCTGGGAGGGGACACCAGCAGGCCAGCTGACCCCAGTCAGCCAAAGGGATATTCCATACCATATGACATCAGATCAGATATATAAGGAAAGGAAGAGAGGAGGAGGGAGAGGCACTCGGGACTTGTCCATGTTTGCCTCCCCGAACAACCATCACGTGTGCTGGAGCCCTGCTTCCCAGAAAGTGTCCGGACATTGCTGCTGATGGGAAGTAGAGATTGATTGTTTTCCCTTCTTGCTCTTGCGCGCGCAACTTTCAACTTGCTTGTTCTATTCTTTTTTTTCCCCACTGTAATAAAACTGCCTTTACTCACCCTGATAGTCTTTTTCAGTATTATCCTCTCCCCTCTCCCAGCGGGAGGGGGAGTGATAGAGTGACTGAGTGGGCACCTCATACTTTTTTCGGTCCTCCTATTCTTTTACCTGTCCTGCTTGGGTGGGGGTTGGGTTGAGTAAGTGGCTTTGTGGGGTTTATCTGTTGGATAAGACCCCAAATCTGAAAAGATTTTAAATATTTTCACAATTTTCTAACATTCCTCTGATAAGCATTTAGGGCAGATGAGTTCAGGAAGCCTGGACATTTTTCAAGAAGCAAATCCTAAAGATGCAGGAGCATGTGCAGAAAAATGAGCCGTTGGGGAAGAAGACTGGCCTGAATGAACAGAGATCTTTGGAACTCAAAACAAAACCAGTTTAGGAACTTTGGAAGAAATGGTTAGGTAACTCAGCCCACTTGAATTGTATTTGCCTAAATAAACTTACTTAAGAACTTTCAGTTTTAAGAGCTTGGCATTTAGTGTCTGTTACTTCTATTCATTCTGGAAGAGGCTCTTCAAATACATGACCTTCCTTGGACTTCTGGTTTATTAAGATAGGGTGGACTGTCATCTCAGATGCTTTTCAAAGACCTTGCAGGAATTAATCTTTTCTGGTTTAAATGGGTTAAACTTTTATTTTGCTCAAAATAATATTCTGTTTCCTGTTGGTTTTTAATTGGGGGATTGTTAAGGCAGTTTAATGTAATGAATGCCCTCTAAATCAGCAGTGATGAATTATCTCCTCTTTGGTCCTTTATCAACATAGACGTTATACAGATGTCTAAATGCTCTAACAGTGCTTTTGCAGCATGGCTTGTATAACTGTCCGTCATGAAGTTTCTCTTCCTAGTGCCTTGTATAAATTAGCTGACCATTCCTAGTTGTGTGTTCTGATCAGGGGGACCTTTCTTTAAGAGGTAAGCTAGTGAAGCTAAACCTAAGACTACTGAAAAGAACTAGTGACTCTGTGACAGAACATTTGTTTTTAATGTTTGCCAGTGATGTTTTTCTTGAAGTCTGTCTCTCCTGTCATCTCCCCAAAGCATACTCAGATTTTATTCCAAAGACATTTGTCACAAACGAGTGTGTTAGGTCACTCAAAGAATCACTGGCAAAGATATCAGGTTTAATATAAAAGCAAAAGCACAACAAAGTTCATTGGCAAGGTTGACTCTACTACTTACTAGATGGTTAAAGCACACTGAGAAAAATTGGACTAAAATCTAAAATAAATCAATCTAAAACTAAAATCAACAAAAAATTATGGATGTGGAGGTTGGGTAAGTGTCGCAGTAGAGACGGACACACGACACGCGAGTAGTCCAAGGACAAAGAAGAAGTAGTACTTTATTCGTCTATGCTAACATCTTTATACCCTTTTTCCCAGCTACTGTGATATGCTACTATTGGCTGCGTGACAAACAACACCAAGGCTGTCTACATAACAAGAACTTTTCCCAGCACATCCTAACAAGCTACACAAGCAGTTAACTATACACTATAAGTCCTCCACCACATTCTTGATGCTCTTCAGCAAGGCCATCTCTTGGTCGGGTGCAAACATCTTCCTTGATTATTTTCTTGGCTGTCCTTCACTGTGACTGCAGGTGTTCATACCATTGCTTTCTCACAGGGCTTTCTCACGGGTAAATTCTGATCGCTTTCAAGTCCATGTCCGAGAGGCTTTCAGGCCTGCTGTCAGCCTCATCCATCCCCACAGGTAAGGATAAAAAGGAATGAGGGAGAGCCTCCCATTGAGTCACAAGGTTCAGAGTGGACCCCCTTGCTAAACTTAGCCGTGGACTTGACCAACAGTTTAGGCCTAAAGGTTTAACAGCACTTAATTGATAGCCTAATTTAAACAAATTAACAAGAGATTCTATAGAACTTACTATAAGCACAACAGTAACTCACTTATAAGCCTAACTTACAAATCTAACATGCTTAAGAATCTAGGAGAGCAGCATTCCTGGTACATTTGCTATAGCATATTCACACTTGCATGCACACAGATATAGAGTCTGTACAAGCTACCTGTGAAAAATTCCCCTTGAATTCAGTGAAGTATTCACTCCGGATGCACTTGCATCTTCTCAATGGGCAAAGGGTTGAGCCTCGAGGAGTGGGGGGTATCAGCCCAGGATCCATCATTGTTTGGCCATCCTCTGAGTGTGGCAAACTTGAGAGTTCACTGGCTCTGAGAGGCCCCACTCAGAGGGAGGTTGCTGGTCACAGCCCGCTGCAGTCCAGGAGAGCTCAAAGGATCTCATTTTGGACTGGTGTTTATAGGGCTGCAAGAGAGTGGGCTTTAGTCATAGTAATAGCTGTCTTGCTTTTCTTGCAAAATAGTTTGAAAATAAATATTGCTTTTGTGGATCTCTCTTAAATTGCTCTTAAATATAATGAGAATATCCAGAGACAGTATCAAACTTCCATACCAAGTCAGATTTCCCATATGCTGCTGTACAAATGCAACTATTTGACTCAAGAGCTTGGGGTGTGAGAAGTTTATTTGCTAGATATCCCTGAAGATGCTCTCTGTAGACTTTACATTGGTTTGCCAACATACATAAAATAATAATTTTTCATGTAGAAATCCCATCCTGAGAGCATGCTATTCACTCTTAGTATATATTCCTGCATGCCTACTACAGTAGGTTAGCACTGTCAGTTAACTTCAGCATCATTGCAGTAATTTGTTTGCATAGTAGAGAAGTAGTCTCACTTCTATAGGATTGAAGAGGTCATTCTTGCTTTATCCATCACTTTTGCTTCTTTTTTTTTTTTTTTCGTGGTCCCGTGATGGTCTTGTAACTGTTTTGTACAATCTCATGCATTCCCGTCTTTGTTTAGTGTTGTTTGTTTTGGGTTTGGTTGTTGTTTTGTTTGTGCTTTTTTTCTAATTGAACAAAGTACAGTGTATGTAATGTATGGTTTCTTATTTCAAGAATATATTTTATCAAATAATGCTGTTTCAATGTTACTGTGTTTTATATATATAATGTATAAAAATTGTTTGAAGCATGGAGAAGGAAGGCTTATATGACACGTTTGAAAGAGGGACTTACAAATGCAGGAATTTTGTTTTGGCTAACAGAATTAAGTATTTAAAAGAGCAGAAACGCTCTTCAACAGCAAATACTGAAGGTTCCCTTTCTGTATACATGATATTAACAGCATCTTTATTCTGTAGCTTAATTTGCCTTGTCCTATTGTTTTAGATCTAGAGTTCTTCCAATTTTCATCTTGATAGTGTTTATAATTTCTGTTGATGTTTGGTCTCTTGGAAGCACATTGATCAATGAAGAAGGGGGGGAAGCAAATTACACCACAGGATAGAGTTGGTTGGAAGAGGGCAGCAATGCAAGAGCAGAGTAAAGGGAAGACATAATATTAAAAGGTGGGATAGGGTAAATTGACAAACACAGGTGAATAGATAAATGAAAATTAAGTCTTGTACATTGTCTCCTTCTCTCATTATATGTAAGGTATGCATGGTTTTTCTACCAGTCTCTTGAGTATATTCAGAAAGGGTAAGGGAAAACCAGGAAGGTTCTAATTTAAGCTTAAATGTCTGAAGATTGCCTCCTACCTTCCCGTTTCAAGTCGCTTTTTTTGAAAGAGGGGGGGAAAAAGGCTGGTTGTATTGTACTCAAACTCTCTCTTTTAGGCTACTTCAGGTGTCCACAACAGGATGAGTGTGGTGTCCTCTTTCACCTTTTGCTGAACTGTTTCAAATAAAAGCATCTAAGGAAAAGGCACTGACCCTGGACTGTACAGGAAGAGAAGGGGGCAATAGATAAGTACTTTGCTTGTCTTTTTATGTAAGAGGAACTCTGGAGAGCAGAGGATCATAATTGCTGATTATATGAGATTATATTTATGTAACAGCACTGGGTAGCAGGTAATTATGACCGCATTCTGAGTCCTTGGTTGAAGAAATATTTTAGTTCTAATGTTCCTTGCATCCTAAAGCTAGAGATACAGTGCCAGAATCTCAGTAATTAGTAGTGCCAGTTCAAGGGATTAATCTTGTAGAGGTCAGTGGTATTATTTTGTGTTTACAGGCATTACTCATTATGAGAAAAGTTAGACAAATTATGGACCTATTGTGGTTTAACCCCATCTGGCAACTAAGCACCACACAGCTTCTCACTCACTCTCCTCTGGTGGCTTGGGGGGGGAGAATCCAAAGAGTAAAAGTGAAAAAACTCATGGGTTGTGATAAATGCAGTTTAATAGGAAAAGCAAAAGCCATGTGCACAAGCAAAGCAAAACAAGGAATTCATTCACCACTTCCCATCAGCAGGCAGGTGTTCATCCATCTCCAGGAAAGCAGGGCTCTGTCACGCATAATGGTGACTCGGGAAGACAAAATGGCATCACTCTGAACGTCCCCTGCTTCCTCCTTCCCTGCAGTTTTTATTGCTGAGCATGACATCATATGTTATGGAATATCCCTTTGGTCATTTGGGGTCAGCTGTCCCGACTGTGTCCCCTCCCAAATTCTTGTGCACCCCTAGCATCCTTCCTGGTGGGTTGGGGTGAGAAGCAGAAAAGGCCTTGGCTGTGTGTAAGCACTGCTCAGCAATAACAACATCATCCCTCTGTTATTAACATTGTTTACAGCACAAATCCAAATCATAGCCCCATACTTGCTACTATGAAGAAAATTATCCCAGCCAAAACCAGCACATTCTCCACCCCTTATTCCGTACCATTTATATCATGGTCAGGTCCCACACTATCCAATATATCCTCATTAACCACGACCCCCCTTTCCATCCTTTGATACAATGCACCTATCATTCCCTTAGTCTATGGACCACCCCTGCAAAATGTCCACAAACGTCCACCGAGTTCATTTAGTCCATGACTTTGGGCTCCATTTGCTATAGTGGTCACTCAGGACAGAAGTGCTGTGTTGGGTGCAGTTACTGGGCACCAAGGTCAGTTCAGGTCAGGTCACTGCTGCACTGCAACTGCTTATTGTAAGACTTCTCTTCCATTGGTTCAGGTGATTCCTGCTATAGTAATTCCTATAACAGGCAACTCAAATCATTGGTTGCAACATTTTAAAGGTATTTCCGCTACAGTCTCCACAACTGGTCCCTTTGGACCAGGTTCTAGGGTTTAATATTGCAATGAACTCCTCCCCTTGCCCCTGTTCTGGCTTGGACTTATCCACGGACTGCAGTCCCTTAAGGGTGTACTTGCTCCCACACAGTCTTACCCATGGCTGCAGGTCCTCTAGGGGTGTACCTGCTCTTTTGTGAGCTCATCCATGGCTACATGCTTTGAGGTGCTCCAGAGGGCAATGGTATCTACCTGGCAGAAAGCTATGGCCTCTCTAAACTTTGCACCCACTGTGACTGACACAGCTGCCCAGAGCTCCAGTGGGAACATGTATCAGGCTGCAGGGTGTGCCCTGCTCTTATGCCAGTACTGGGCATCAGTAGTGAGCACACCTGTGGGAGGTGAGCCCAGGTAAAGGAGCTCCTCTACTTAGTGGCAGAGCTCTGGCAGGAAGTGAATAAGTTGAGGAGTATCGGGGAGTGTGAGAGAGAGATTACTGGAATCACACCCTACCTTCCCTGGGACAGGCCTGACAGGTAGACAGGGTGCATGATATGGAGGATTTCCTATCCTCTCTCCTCCCAGCTGAACATGGTGACATAAGGGATAGGGGCCAATGGAGGCAAGTGCCTGCCCAGCGCAGCAAGTGCGCCTCTGTGACTGCCCCACCTTCCCAAGTGCCATTGCATAATAGATATGAGGCTCTGCAAGTGGAGCTGAACGATAATGAGGACAATAGTTCATCTAGCATGGAGGTGTTGCTGAGGTTGTCAGCCCATGCCCCGCATCAAAACTGCTTCCATAAAGAAAAGTAAACAGGTTGTTGTCATAGGAGACTCCCTTACGAAGGGAACAGAAGGCTCCATATGCAGACCAGACCCACTTCTTAGGGAAGTCTGCTGCCTCCCTGGGACCCAGGTTAAAGATGTGAAGAGAAAACTTCCTACCCTGGTACGGCCCTCAAATTATCACCCATTATTGAGTTTTCAGGTAGGCAGCGACAAAGTTGCAACAGGAAGTCTGAGGGCAATCAAGAGAAACTTCAGGGCCTTGGGACGACTGGTTAAGGGATCAGGAGCAGAAGTAATATTCTTCTCTGTCCTTCCAGTCGCAGGGAATGATGAGGGAAGAAACAGGAAGAGCCAGCAGATAAATACCTGGCTCCAAGCCTGGTGTCACTGGCAGAATTTTGGGTTCTTTGATCACGGGTCAGTCTATGTGAGACCAAGCCTGTGGGCAACAGATGGGGTACACCTGTGTCAAAGTGGAAAAAAGATCTTTGCGTAGGAGTTAGCAGGGCTCATTGAAGGAGCTTTAAACTAGATTGGAAGGGAGAAAGAGATAAACCCAGGCTCAGTAGAGATAAGTCTGGAGGCAGCATGCCAATGTTTAAGAAACTAGTGAGGTCCTTTGGTCTGCAGTCTTAGTGGAGGTAGGGGATGAAGATCCATGTGGCAGCAAAAGACACAAGGGTTATTGATGTGTTATAAACTACAGATGCACCTGAGAATGGTCCAACTGAGGTGCATCTACACCAATGCACACAGCATGGGCAACAAACAGGAGGAACTGTAAGCCGTTGCGCAGCAGAAAAACTATGACATAGTTACCATCACGGACACGTGACGGGATGACTCGCACAGCTGGAGTGCTGCAATGAATGGCTATAAACACTTCAGAAGGAACAGGCAAGGAAGGTGAGGTAGCCCTGTATATTAGGGAGTGTTTTGATTGTCTAGAGCTTAATGATGGCACTGATAGGGTTGAGCATTTAAGTGTCAGTATTAAGGGGAAAGGCCAACAAGGCAGATCTGATGGGAGTCTGTTATGGAATAAAGAGGCAGATGAAATATGCTATAAACAGCTGGGAGAAGTCTGAGAATCACTAGCCCTTGTTCTCATGTGGGATTTCAACTTACCCGATGTCTGCTGGAAATACAATACAGCAAAGAGGAAACAGTCTAGGAGGTTCCTGGAGTGTGTGGAAGAGAACCTCCTGACACAGTTGGTGAGTGAGCCAATTAGGGAAGGCACCCCGCTGGACCTCTTGTATGTGAACAGAGAAGGAAGGACTGGTGGGTGATGTGATGGTTGTAGGCTGTCTTGGGCACAGCAATCACAAAACGATAAGAGTTTTTGATTCTTGGAGAAGTAAGGATGGGTGTCAGCAGAACTGCCACCTTGGACTTGTGGAGGGCAGGCTTTGGCCTGTTTAGGGGCCTGATTGACAGAGTCTGTTGGGAGGCAGTCCTGAAGGACAAAGGAGTCTGGGAAGGCTGGATGTGCTTTAAGAAGGAAATCTTAAAGGCTCAGGAGCAGGCCATTCCTATGTTCTGAAATATGAGCCAGTGGGGAAGAAGGCCAGCCTGGCTGAACAGAGATCTTTGACTGGAACTTAGAACAAAAAGAGTTTAGGAACTTTGGAAGAAGGGGCAGGCAACTCAGGAGGACTACAATGATGTTGTGAGGTAATGCACGGAGAAAATTAGAATGGCCAAAGCCTGACTAGAACTTAATCTGGATACTGCCATTAAAGACAATAAAAATGTTTTTACAAATACATCATCAACAAAAGGAGGGCTAAGGAGAATGTCCATCTTTTATTGGATGCAGGGGGAAACAGTGGCAAAGGATGAAGAAAAGGCTGAGGTACTTAATGCCTTCTTTGCCTCAGTCTTTAATAGTAAGACCAGTTGTTCTCCAGGTACTCAGCTCCCTGACAGGGATGAGTAGCAGAATAAAGCCATCATAGTCCAAGGGGAAATGGTCAGTGACCTGCTACACTACTTGTCTATGGGGCCAGATGGGATCCACCCAAGGGTACTGAGGGAGCTGGCGGAAGAGCTCGCCAAGCCACTTTCAACCATTTACCAGCAGTCTTGACTATCTGGGGAGGTCCCAATTGACTGGAGGTTAGCAAATGTGGTGCCCATCTACAAGAAGGGCCAGAAGGAGGATCCAGGGAACTACAGGTCTGTCAGTGTTACCTTGCTGCTGGGGAAGGTTATAGAGCAGATCATCTTGAGTGCCATCATGTCAGATGCAACCAGGTGATCAGGTCCAGTCAGCATTGGTTTATGAAAGGCAGGTCCTGCTTGAGTAACCTGGTCTCCTACTTTGACAGGGTGACCCGCTTAGTTGATGAGGGAAAGGCTGTGGATGTTGTCTATGTAAACTTTAGTAAAGCCTCTAACACTGTTTCCCACAGCATTTTCCTGGAGAAACTGGCTGCTCAATGGCTCAGACAAGTGCACTCTTTGCTGGGTAAAAAACTGGCTGAATGGTTAAGCCCAGAGAGTGGTGGTGAGTGGAGTTACATCCAGCTGGTGGCCGGTCATTAATTGTGTTCTCCAGGGCTCAGTATTGGGTCCAGTCCTATCTAATATCTTTATGGATGATCTGGATGAGGGGATCGAGTGCACCCTCAGTAAGTTTGCAGATGACGCCAAGTTGGGTGGGAAGGCTCTGCAGAGGGATTTGAACAGGCTGGACTGATGGGCCAAGACCAGTGGTATTCAGTTCAACAAGGCCAGGTGCTGGGTCCTGCACATGGGTCACAACAACCCCCCGCAGCGCTACAGGCTTGGGGAAGAGTGGCTGGCAAGTTGTTTGGCAGAAAAGGCCCCAGGGCTGCTGGTCGGCAGCCAGCTGAACGTCAGCTAGCATGTGCCCAGGTGGCCAAGAAGACCAATGGCATCCTGGCTTGTATCAGAAATAGTGCGGGAAGCAGGACCAGGGCAGTGATTGTCCCCCTGTACTTGGCACTGGTGAGGCCATACCTTGAATCCTGTGTTCAGTTTTGGGCCCCTCACTACAAGAAAGACATTGAGGTGCTGGAGTGTGTCCAGAGAAGGGTAATGTAGCTGGCGAAGGGGCTGGAGCACAAGTCTTATGAGGAGTGGCTGAGGGGGCTGGGGGTGTTTGGCCTGGAGAAAAGGAGGCTCTCTACAACTACCTGAAAGGAGGCTGTAGCGAGGTGGGAGTTGATCTCTTCTCTCAAGTAACAAAGGATAGGACAAGAGGAAATGACCTCAAGTTGTGCCAGGGGAGGTTTAGATTGGATATTAGAAAAAATTTCTTCACTGAAAGGGTGGTCAAGCATTGGAAGAGGCTGCCCAGGGAAGTGGTTGAGTCCCCATCCCTGGAGGTATTTAAAAGCCGTGTGGATGTGGCACTTAAGGACATGGTTTAGTGGTGGACTGGGCAGTGTTAGGTTAACGGTTGGACTCGATGATCTTTGCAGTCTTTTCCAACTTAAATGTTTATATAATTCTATAAAAAAGCATCCACTAATGAGCAGTAGACTAATATACAGTGAGGCAAACAAGTACCACGGCAAGCACAGGAGCCTGTCTATTAATAGCTAAACAGCAATAACAGCTATAAATTCGATCTAGCATATCCTAGTCAATCTGTCATTACCACAAACCCTTCAAAGCCCCACATGTGGTACCAGAGAGGACTGTTGTGGTTTAACCCCAGTTGACAACCAAGCACCACGCAGCTGTTGGCTCACTTTCCCCTGGAATGGGGATTTCAGTCAGAAAGGTAAAAGTGAGAAAACACATCAGTTGAGATAAAGACAGTTTAACAGGGAAAGAAAAGCCATATACACAAGCAAAGCAAAACAAGGAATTCATTCACCGTTTCCCATGGGCAGGCAGATGTTCAGCTATCCCCAGGAAAGCAGGACTCCATCGTGTGCAATGGTGACTTGGGAATACAGAACACCATCCTTCTGAACATCCCCCCCTTCCTCCTTCTTCCCCCAGCTTTATCTGCTGAGCATGACGTCATACGGTATGGAATATCCCTTTGGTCAGCTGGGGTCAGCTGTCCTGGCTGTGTCCCCTCCCAACTTCTTGTGCACTCTCACTGGCAGGGTGGTACTAGAAGCAGAAAAGGCCTTGACTCTGTGTAAGCACTACTCAGCAATAACAAATATATCCCTGAATTATCGACACTGCTTTGATCACAAATCCAAAACATAGCTTCATACTAGCTACTATGAAGAAAATTAACTCTACCCCAGCCAAAACCAACACAGGTCCCTAGCTGGACAGCATCAGATAATATTTAAAGCTCTTCAGTTAGAGGAGGAATTGCTTGTATGCTACACCACAGATAATGCAGGGAAAATCAAAGAAGCCCATAGGCAAAGGAGGAAAAGAAAATGTGACAAGGATGTTGAAATATGACTACCTCACAGCTATTGTTTCCATGAATTTACCTTTTAAATGGCAGTGCTGTTTTAACTGTTGGACTCGATGATTTTGTATGTTTTTTCCTACAAGCTTTAAAAACTCAAAACAGATTTTTAAAGCTACGGCAAATAAGTTCTCTGAACTTAGAGTGATGCTGATAGATATTGCAGTGTAATGGGTTCTAGAGTAGTTTTGGTTTTTTGGTTTGGTTGTTGTTTGGGTTTGGGGTTTTTTTTTTGTTGTTATGTCAGGAATCTTCCTTGAAGAAAGGGGAAAAGGTATTAGACTGCATAGCATTTTAAGCACTTGGAAAAGCAACTGAAGTCTGTCATGATGCAATGTGCAATGTTTATGCATGTACTAAAATTGAAAAAACCAAAATCCACCAACAAAATCACTTTGTGCTTGAAATGTATTTATTTATTTTTCCTAAATTCTGTATGGTTTTGAAGTGGTTTATACTTTGTTTCAGGACAGCAGTCTTAAGAAATATTGTCCTGTTCAGTTGTGCTCACTTGTTGCACTGTTGTGTGGAGTCTGTAGGTTGGTAGGATGCTTTTAAAAAGCTGAATCTGTTTCTTCTACAGACTGTACTAACAGCACTAAGGGGGTGCTGTGTTGGGGGAAGGTTGGAGAGGGCATTAATAGCAATGTCAAAATAAGCTGTTCTTGTGGAGCATCACTCACCAGCAGGCAAATATATTGTTTGAGGATCAAGACACTGTTTTCAAGGTGCTTGGCTTCAGCTGTGATAG